>VDFB02306204.1:0-48780 GCA_007258455.2 Sequoia sempervirens
CATGATTCAGGCCCACATTTTTCTATATTTTTCTGGTTCAAGACTTTATCAAACTCAGGAACACCTTTTTTATGCAGTTGACTCACTGTTGTACCAATCTATGCTTGATCCATCACCTTTTTACCACCAATTTGCAATGCTAGATAATGTAGGAGAAGACAATTTGAAGTTTCTACATCATTTTGCATTATCTCAGGTAATATAATCATTTTGGTAATATTGAAATTTTTTTATTTAGTTTTTTTTTTTTTTTTGATAATATAAACCAAATTCCTTTCATTATTTTATTAATCATAAGATTTTGACATACAATTCAACATTGAATTAGATGGAAGTTGCATAAAAAAGTTTAATTTTTATGAGTTTGAAGGAAAAAAAAATGAAAAACATGATATAATTTAGATGAATTCATGCTTAAAGTTATATAAATGACATCAACATAACAAAATTTTTCTTATGAATTATATTTACATTGCTTATAGTAGTCCATTTCCATCATGGCTAGTGGAATTCACTCTATTTCATTTTAGGTAGATGTTTATATTGAGTTTTTTTTTTTAAAAAAAAAAATTTATAGACCATTCATTTGATGATTTTATTAATCTTCATTACAGTTACACATAGAATTCAACATTTAATTAGATGGATCCTGCATTTAAAATTTTAATTTTTAGTAGTTTTAAGATAAAAAATGGAAAACATGACATAATAGATTGAAATTCATGTAAACTTATATAGAGGATTTGAAAAACTACCTCAAGGAAATGCCTCAAAGCAATGTGGTCTCATGGAATGTAAACAACATATATATCTAGAGGATTTCAAAAATTTAGTTTTGCTCCTTGATGGACTGTACCTTTAATCTCTCCTATTGTAATTGCCACATTATATCTAAATCAAAATATTTTATGCTCCTTGATGGACTGTACTATTAACCTCTTCTAATGTAATTCTATACATTTGATTTCTTCATTATTTAGGGTGTTAGAATCCTAACTAAAGCATGCACAAATAAGCAATTAGTTGAATCATCACTCAAACACTTCCCTTCAATTTTATTCTTGAAGCTAGAATATATTTGAAAACATCTATGCATTTGAATTCCTAAAATCATATTCATCATCATAAATATATAAATATTTTATCTTGTTGAACAACCATTTCCTCATGAATTAAGAACTTGATAGGCAATGGTTGATACCTAGACTTGGTGTGAGGTGTTTTCCCTAGTATGGTGTGAGTCAAAATTTCTATTCATTGTTGACTTGTGGTTTTTAGTGATGGTTGGAAAACTTTTATTTTCAACTAATTTGGAAACCCTAAGAGCTTTCATCAATATTAATGAAAGTTTTTGTTCATTATTTTGTGCCATAAAAAAATCACCTTCATCATGTGCTTAGATAAATTCAAGTGACTTGACATAGTTGTTAATGAAAATTTCCATTCATTCATACCATTTACCTTTCTAACAAATAAAAATGGGAAATATTTGTGCAATTGAAAATGCTTATTGTCTTTCTAAGTTACCTCATTACCAAAGAAATAGTGAATAATTCCAAGATATATGATCACAAACCCTTATTTGAATTAATTCTTCATGGCTTGGTTGTATTTTTCATCATTCTCTATGACAAATCAAGGAGCTTTAAAGGACAATCACAATGTGGCTTTGACAACAATAAGCACAATATTCTCTAGTTTTCAAAGGTGGCAGCAACTTATACCCTCAGTTTGAAACTTCTTTTCTCCTAAGAACTTGTATGCACTCCAAATACTTCCCTCAAACCATTCTTAACATTGATCACCGCTTACATGAAGAAATTTTGTACAAATCCCTCAAAGTACTAGGTTTTACACAATATAGTTGAAAAAAGAAACAAATTGTCCTCAATAACTCATGCAAAATAATGATTTAGCAACCCTCCTTTTGTTAGCACATGCATATAGTCCTACAGAAAATTAGTACCAAGTTTCATAGGTTTTCACTGGATGCATCAAAAGTTATGGGTTTTTTGAAGCTTTCTATAAACCCTAGGTTGGGGACAACAATGTTTGATAAGATATGCAATGTTTGGTAAGTTACATTAGTTACATTACATATAGGAATCAAAAGATATGTTCAATAAGATATGAAATGTTTGATAAGTTACATTAGTTATGCAATGTAAAGTAATACTTTGAGTTTTAAAGATATGCAATGCAATGTAATCAGCGGTATGAATATGTTTCATAAAATGCAATGTATTCAACGGTATGGATATGTTTCAAAAAATGCATTACTTACTTTTCTTGTGGTACAGAGGTAGACATGTATGAAAAATGTTGTAGCATAGACATGTTTGGTAAGATGCTTTGGTAGACATGTATGAAAAATGTGGTAGCATAGAAAAAGGAAATGAGTTGTTTGAAAGAATGCCTCAAAGAAATGTGGTCTCATGGTGATGTCCATCACCATGAGACCACATTTCTTGACACATTTTTCCAAACAACTCACTGCCTTCTTTCATAAAATGGTTTGGTAGACATGTATGAAAAATGTTGTAGCATAGACATGTTTGATAAGATGCTTTGGTAGACATGTATGGAAAATGTGGTTGCATAGAAAAAGGAAGTGAGTTGTTTAAGAGAATTCCTCAAAGAAATGTGGTCTCATGGTGATGTCCATCACCATGAGACCATATTTCTTTGAGGCATTTTTCCAAACAACTCACTGCCTTCTTTCATAAAATTCTTTGGTAGACATGTATGAAAAATGTTGTAGCAGATGTTTGATAAGATGCTTTTGTAGAAATGTATGAAAAAGGATGAGGTATACATACATATGAAAAATGCTTTGGTAGACATGTATGAAAAATGATTTGGTAGAACTATGCAGCATGAAGTAAATCTTTGATTTTGAAAGATCTATGCAATGCAATGTAATCAGTGATATGAATACGTTTCATCGACAGCTTTGTGTGTTTCATAAAATGCAATATGAATATGTTCCTAAAATGCATTACCTATTTTTTTCTATGTGTGTTTGTGAACATGTAGTATTCAACATCATGCCAAGGAAATGACCAAAGCCTCTAGCACCGGAAGAACGTGAAGTTAAAAATACAATGACAAGAGAATAAAAAATGAAATCTTGTGAAGAAAAGGAATTGCATCCCATACAAAAATAAATACCAGTGCAATCTAAGAGAGATGTCCAATTGGAAACACAAAGGGAATGAATGAATTTTTTTTGTGGAAGGACACAAATGGATCTTGAAGTTGGGGGCACATGAAGGACCATAGGTGAAGTTCAATGCACACCATCTACAATATATCATGCTCAAATTACAACAACAATCACATCTATAGTTGAAGACACACCATCAACAACATGTGGTTTTCCAAGTACATCAGAAAACACATCTCTAGTTTAAGACACACCATCAACAACATGCGGCTTTGAAATTACATCAATAAACACATCTCTATTTGAAGGCACTCCACATACCACATCTCAATTTGGAGGTACAACATTGTTTACATTTCAATCTCAAGGTATGCCATCAATTTCAACTCTGATTGAAGGTACACAATCTATCCCAAATGTTGTTGACATTCCTAATGTTGACACAACTTTACCTTTGAGAACTCCTCCTAGATTTTTGTATAGAAAACCTAAATATTTGATTGATATTGATTCTGATGTTTTGAAATGGATACCTAATAGGATTCCAAAATGTACATGTCAAATATATTTAAAGAGGATATGGAGTTTATTTTTTGAGAAGCGATTCGAGGGTGGAAGATGCCAACTATTTGTTGAAATGATGAGGCAACTCAATTTTAGGCCCACCATGAAGGCTCTTGGGCTAAGAACATCAAATTAATCAAGTAAAAATTTCATTGTAAAGAATATCATGAGTGCATATAAGAGCGTTTGACCTCATGTATGAAAGATAGTTGTGCCACACGATGTGTGATGAGAAAAAATTGTTAAGTAGTCAAACAAGGAACAAGATGAACCTTACAAAGACAAGTAAATCTTTGAAAATAAGTATATCATCTCTAATTAGATCCAAAGGAAGGCATGAAGGAGTGGAGGATCCAAATAGCAATGAGTAATGGGAATTCTTGGGTAGAGTACCACAGAAAGATAAATAAATTACTCAGGCCTTGAGATCTATAATACAAGATTTTTGGAAGGATAAAAAAAGGACCTCTCCCAATCAAAGAGATGTTGTAAGAAGGAGAATTGGTTGTCAAATCCATGAGCCAGCCAAAGTATTTTTTGGATACCACACAAACCCAATTTTTTTCTGATTTTGTATAGAGGTTTCCTTAAGTTAAAATATGTCAAAGATATTTTGAAATGCTAAAGCCTTTTTATGTCAAAATAAATCATACACACACTAATTTTTGTTGTTGAGTACATATTGAGTTTTCTAACCATTATGATGTTTATCAATGTATATGTGTAGATATGCATACTAACAATGTTTTGTAGGAATGTAACATAAGGCCTCCACCTAAATCCTCAAGGGAATTCTTATCTTCTATTTTATGTGAAATAGTGGATGGTAATTTTTTTTGCAAGAGGCCATGTTTGGATGGCACATGTGATCATTGTGGTGGCATGCAACATTTTCCAATTTTCCAACACATGGCTAGTACACACACAATTGGAGATGGAATTTTAGAATTTGGAAAATACAAGACAATGGCCTATAGTCTAAAAGATGGGAAAGAAGCAAAGAAATGTGAATTGGTCAGTGATAAGATTCCAATGTATCAGTTTATGGGAATTTTCTATGATCAGGTGGTTTATGAGTATGTAAGACATACACATAGAGCTCGATGGTTGGACTCATAGTTCAAGTTATGCAAGGAAAAATTTCCTCATAGCATCATTTCAGTTGTCAAATTCATGGAGAACTACACACTACAACCACAAAATGAGGTGCAATCACAATACTACAACTCCACGTAGGTTGCTATATTTGTGCATATAGAATTCATTCATGCAAATGATAGTACAGAGGATAATAGGAAGGTATTGAGGGAGTATCACTTTTACATCAGTGATGATCACACACATTCTACAAAGTTTATGTAAGGTTGCATTCAGATGTTCTATGTTGATCTAGCTAGCAGGGGCATATAATTCAATTAGCATATCATATGGTCAGATAATTGTACATCGTAATTCAAGAACTCCATAATGTTTTATTGGTTGAGCATGATGCATAGGATTAGTAGTGTTCAACATATGTGGAAATTATTAGAGGTTGGACATGGAAAGGGGGAGCATGATGAAGTAGGTGATGTATCAAAAGAGCCTTATCACAAGAACAATGATAGTGTAAAGTTGACAAATGCAAAATCAATTGTCAAGTGGTGCAATCATGTAATGGGTCCAGGTAATGAAGGTAATTCTTTAGTTCATAGATTTTTTTGGTTAGTAGATGACACTAACATTGCAAAATATGAGGATTGTTGCACACTAATAGGATCAAGTGAGCTATGCTCTTTTAGAAGCTCCAAAGCAGGTACATGGACTATCCATACGTGAAAGATGGCAAACTTTTTTTCTGCATGTACACTTCAAGCATGGAATGATTGCAACTCAAAAGAGTGGGTTGATGAATGTTCTATAAGAATTCTAACCCCACTTGACACTTATAAGCTCCCAATGACTACAAATCATAGAGATGCAATCATCTACAGACTTTGATCATGTATCAAACCTACTAGAACCGGGTAATATAACGTTCTTTGTTGTTTTATTGTGATGTTCATTAAATACATCTAACAAGATGAACATATAACTGCAGAGCATGTTTATGTGGTGATTGCATATGAAAAAAATGAAGAGGGAACATATTATTACCTGTGTCATTGTATTGAGGCCAAAAAGAAATTAGAGGCCCAATTTATAGATGGAGAGAACATAGAATATCCTACAAGTTCAGTGGCTATTACTAAAACATGGCTTAGAAGGTTCCTAGTTAAGAATGTTGTAGTTTGGTTGTTTGAGGACTTTGACATGCACCAAAGATTCTTCACTACTCAAACCTTCTCATCACAACCAATGTTCATTTGATAAAATATAACGGAAAACCTACAAAAAAGAACTTGTGGAAAGTGTGTGAGTTTGACCACTAGGAAATACTTGACACAATAAAGAGTAGATTAGAACCAAATGGTTCCCTAGATTGATTTGTAAGTATGCACATTGAATTTGTGAAGTCATTTTATTTATCATTATTTTCTTTCAAGCGTAAGTTTGACTGTAGAAGGGTTTCCAATATTGCATTATTGTTAATTTGCAAAATGACTATGTTGCTCTCTATTAGCTACCTTTAAGTTGATATTCTCTATTGGTGTTTGATTTCATATGCATTTAGGACTGTCATTGATGCATTTGTGATTGTATTTTCACCCACTTATTAATTAGATGTTTGCTTTAGTGAAGAGATATGCAAGACTAGAGAAGGAGAAAAAAGGGAAAGGCTTCATTAAAGATTATCAACTTAAGAAAAGAACAACATCGGTTGCTGGTGGAAGTGTTCAATGGTATGAGAAACATCAGTTGCTGGTGCATTATTTGGTTTTCAATCTTCTCTTTCTTTTCTATTTCCTATACTTGTTGGATTCTTATATGCTACATGTTTTATGTTAATTATGTTTATATATTCATGACATTTATACCTACGATCATCGAGAGATGAGAAAGTAGTGAAAGATGGGCCACATCACCATTGTAGGACCTTGAATTAATCTACTTATAGCATGCATGAAGGTGACAATAGATCTAGTCAGAAGGTGTATACCTGACATTATTTAGTTATTGGTCTTTTAATGATTTTAATGTGACTTCATGTCTGAAATTGTTAGGATTTTACGTGTTTTTTGTGGACCAAATTCTAGTGAGAGTACACAAGCACACCGAGGCTACTACCCATGTGTTTCCAAGGGAGCAGGGGATGTACATGTTTTCAAGCATTTGGAATGCAAATAAATAGGTCACCTGAGGTGGATTGGAGAAAAAAAATTGTGCAACAACTCCTTTTGTTTCTTCTTATACAAGATATTTCATGACCTGGGCTGCAAATGGGAGGATTAATTCCCTGCATGTATTGCTACAAGTACTAAGAAATGGGAGGATTTTCATTTTTTTTCCATTACTACTGTAATATTTGTTATTGTATTAATGTATTTTTTGAAATACAAAAATTATGAGAAATTATTACATGCAAATGTGTATATTCCTTAATATGCCTCAATTGATTTTTTTCTTCCTTTCCAATGAGGTCTATTTATCATATATGCAGCTCTTGTTCTTGTCCTTTTAAAATATATATAAGCTTGTGCACAATTCAACTCAACTAAATTTTAGTCATGGTGTTACTTCCTTTTGGTATTCTTATCTAAAGCATAACAGTTTATGGTTTACATTTAAAGTTAGTTGTAATGGTTTATGGTTTACATTTAAAGGATTATATTTCATATGAAGGTGTTGGTTTCAACCTTTTGCATGAAGGAAAATAGGTTTCACAACTTCAATTTGTTGAAATGGACAGACAACTAAAAATCCAAAACTAAAAGAAAAGAAAGGTTTAGAGATGCCTTTATAAATAAATTAAACTTCTAAATTCACCCCTTGATTGAAACCTTCCTTGTTACAATTTGAATTTTGACCCTGCCACAAATCACTGCCAAAATACTTTAGAATAGGAAACTTTCTCAAAATTTCTGATTTGGAAAGGTTGCATTAACAAGGAAAACTGACCCTGACATCAAACTTCAGCAAACTGCCTTCAAACTAGGAAATTGCACCCCAAAAATATTCTCAAATCTGCACAAAATTTGTATCCCTGTAATGACTGCAATGACACCATGACCACTACTCACCTGCATCTGATAATTGTCCCTACTCCTAGTGATTGTGAAGAAAGCACTACCCTAAACATGTTTGCATTTGAACATCATGAAGTATGCATTGCATTGCTAACATGGTTGCATTGTTCACAAGATACCACTATCCATAACCATGACTGTGAAGTTGTTTAGTAATGGATTCAATGGTGACTATAAAGTTGTCTTGAAGGAAAAGCATGTGGATTTATGACCAATTACTGTACCTATATCAATAGGCTTCCCCTTCAAAAATTGTTGCACCTTCAATACATAGGGTTTCAAAACCTTACCAATCAGTAAACTCTTAATAAAAATGGTTTATCCTTATGAAATATAAGGCTTAACAATCTGCACATATTGTTTTATCATGAATTCAAACAAAACCCATTTTTCATTACAAACACGTAGATGATTTCCCTCAAAACTCAAAAATCAAAGATGAAACTTAATCCCTTTTCACTCGTGCACATGAATATCATGAAAATAAGGCCCATGAAATAATTAAAACACCTTTTCAATGCTTTTTTCATAAAATAAAAGACCTTTGAATTAAACACTTTATGGTGGTTTTTTGAGTATTTCCTTGTCCTCTTTCTATAGTTTGATGATCCTTTGCATAATTTATGTTGGTTGTCTATTTATTGTCATTTACCTCACATTATATTCTTGACCTCCACACAAAATGAAATTTACACCCTGTTGTCCCTAAAAAATTTCTAATGGCATGACTTCTCCATTCTTTGTAGAGTTTCACCCCCTTTCTTATTAGCATTGTCTTACAACTAACACATCCTTTTATTGCTCTACATGGAAATGTGTTTGTTAAAGTGAAGCTAGAACAACAAACTTAAGTGATGGAAAAGTGGTAGAGTCATTAAAAGTGTGTGTTTTTGCAATTAGAATCAAAAGGTCAATGGAAAGGAATTCCAAATGAATGTTTCCAAGACACTTCATTTGAAGCAAGGAGCTTTCCAAAATTTCCAAGGATTTACATGTGTGGTAATAAAATAGTTTTTTTCAGTAATTTTTAGATTATTTAGGTGAAGCACTAGGTTGGTCACATAATTTTAGCATGTACTTGATATTCATTGGTCAATCTTCATTCACAATGGTTTACTCAAAATTAGTCATATGGTATTCCTTTTGTGGTTGTTTTCAACTACTGTTAATAAACATTAAAAAATAAAAGCTCCAGTTTTGATGTCAAGGGTTTTGTGATTGAAGTTATGATAGTTATTAGTCATGTTATTGTGATTGTTAGAAACTTCTTGTTTGAGCCTATTGGATCATGGTGGGCCCTTGTACAATAACCTCTCTTGGTTTTCACTATCTCAAAGGCGTTTTCCCATGGTGGTGACTTTTCACTTGAGGAAAAAATTATCAAATGCAAGCAATGTAGAGTTGCAAAGTGGTGCAACTTTCGTTCTGCAACTCATGTGACCAAAAAAATTGTTCCAACACATCTGGATGGGTACGTTTACACTATTCATGGTCCTCTATTACACCCAAACATTCTGAATCGCTCTGAGCTATGCTCAATCGACTAAATCCCTTAAGAGTCCCAAGTGCAAAATGGTTGCAATCTTCAACGAGCTATTACTTGGATACCATGACGCTTAGAAACTTATCGCCTGAGCCTATGGGATCAAATTGGGCCTCTCTACATTAAAATCTCTTAGTTTTTGCTATCTTGAAGGTGTTTTCCTGTGGTGGTGACTTTTCACTTGAGGAAAAAGTTGACAAATGCAAGTAGTGTAAAGTTGCAAAGTGGTGCAACTTTCGTTCTACAACTCATGTGACCAAATGAACTGTTCCAACACATTCATATGGGTATTTTTATGCTAGGTGAGGTCCTCTTTCACACCCAAACATGTCGAATTGCTCCAAGCTACGTTCAATCGGCTGAATCCCTTAAGAGTCCAAAGTGCAAAATAGTTGCAATCTTTGACAAGCTATTACTCGAATACCGTGACACTTAGAAACTTCTCATCTAAGATGGGATCATGTTGGGACCCTCTAAAATAATGATGTAGGAGCATCCTTGGTTCTTGGCAATCTTGCATCAACCAAAAAAATATTTTCTTTCAGTCTTGTTCTTATTTTGTTCTTGCTTAGTTCAAGTTGGTGGATTCATCATATTTTCTCACTAGACCCTGCGGATCTTTGTGTACATCGTGGAAATGTTTAGTTTCCTTATTACAAGATTTGGGAGTGATTGGATCTTTTTCTAGCAAGTTATCATTTCCGAAATTTCATGGAAGTTTCTTGAATCGACACCAGAATAGTTTTCAAGCCTATCGGTAAATTTGATAATTCATGGATCATCCCCATGACTTGCAAATCTCGACAGTGTGATTCTAAGTGTTCTCTGGAGTGTCACCGACCTTCCTTATAGATCCACACTTCATTCTATGCACCTGTTGATAGAGTAATTCAAATTTGAGGCCGACCTATTCATGTGCACGCTACATTTTCTCTCCTTGGATAATGTGATGATCTTTGATCGACACAGATGTTTCCAGAATCACAGATATAGTATAAAGCTTGTAATCGATCATTAGAATAGGTCAGTAGAATTAGTAGCTGATTAAGGGGATTAATATTGATTCAAATTGTAAGAGTTCAGCTCGGATATAGAGCATATTGAAGGTTGTATTGAGCATGCTATATATTAGGGCTTGTGATTGACCAGAACTCCTGATGTTTCCAATTGAATGTAACTCCAGATTTATTTTAAGGAACATAATTGCACTTTCATTTTCATCCATATTCTATGTTGTTGTCAATTGTGTTATTCTTTCTGCTATTGTCTAGATAGTTCTCCTTGAGGACCCTCCTACCGGGTTGCATCGATAGATAGCGTAAGTGAGGTTCATTTCTTATGAGATCGGCCGAGTTTGTGAAGCACATTGTTGAAGATTTTGTAGGGTGGTGAATTGAGGATTCGACTCATAGCTATAGAGGACTTGTATGAAGATGGCGGGAAGAAGAAATGTTAGAGGAAATGGAGCATGTGGAAATGTAGACCCTACTTTAATGGAGATGTTGAGAGGAATTGCTGCCAAATTAGATGTAGTCAAAATGGCCCAAAGAAGAGGTCAACTAGTTGATGATGGAGTGATGAAGAGGTAGAAGTACAGGAAGAAAGAGGAAGAGAAGAGCAACCTAGCCTTGATCAAGGAGAAGAGAGGTTCATAAGAGCCCTAACTAAAGTGAATATAAGACCACATTTCAATCCACCAGATTATAATGGTAAGTTGGATTTAGATGTATTGTTAGATTGGATAACAAATATGGAAAAATATTTTGAATTTGAAGGTACCACTGAAGATAAGAAGGTGAATTTTTCTTGTACAAAGTTGAGAGGACATGCATCCCTTTGGTGTGAACATTTGTAGATAGATAGGTAAAGAAGAGGAAAATAAAAGATAAAGTCATGATCAGATGGTGAATAAGTTGAAGAAATTTTTTATGCTTGCAAATTATCAGATTAGTTTGTTCAAGAAGTTCTAGAATTTGAAGTAGAAAGAATCTAGTGTGACAGAGTATACTGAAGAATTTTACAAGTTGAATATTAGATCTAGACATTTAGAGGATGAGATTGAGCAAGTAGCCAAATATTTGAATGGTTTGAGGTCATCCATACAAGATGAAATTAGTTTGATTAAGTTGTAGAGTGTGGAAGAGGCATATCAATGTGCCCTAAAGGTAGAAGACAAGCTAAATAAAAGACACGAGCAGAGATAGAGAGGAAGAGGTGGAAGATTTCAAAGAGGAAGAACTTTTACTGGAGGAGGACAAGGCTCTTTTCCAGAACAAAATAAGTATAAGGAGGTTAGTAAGAATGATAATTCATATCATAGAGGTGATGGAAACTCTTCCAAAAGAGGAGGATATGGTGGCTACTAGAATGAAGGTTATAAAAAGGATGATAAGGAGAAAAGAGTATTCAGTTGAACTTTCTTTAAGTGTGGTGGAGAAGGACATAGAGCATTTGAATGTAGTTAGGGAGAGACAAGTAGAAAGACAGAGAACAATAGGAGAACAACCTTTGATAAGGAAGATCATGCTGGATCATCTAATAAAAGGGAAGATGGAGAAGTGTTGGTGAATAGAAGGGTATTGTTACAAAGTGAAGCAAAAAAGGAACCATTGTAGAGAAATCATTTGTTTCAGACTAGATGCAAGGTAGCTGGTAAATGTTGCAAAGTGATTGTTGATAGTGGAAGTTATGAGAACCTAGTTTTTGAAGAGATGGTGACTAAATTGGAGTTGGAAAGGTTGAAACAACTGAAGCCCTATCAGATAGCTTGGATTCAGGATGAGCATAAGATACTGGTAAATGAACAATTTTTGGTGAAATTGAAGATAGGAAATTATCATGATGAAGTTTTGTGTGATATTATGCCTATGGATGTATGCCATGTTTTGTTGGGAAGGCCTTGGAAGTATGATAGATAGGCTATTCATGATGGAAAGAAGAATATAATACTATTGTTGCTAATGGGATGAAAAGAATTTTGTTGCCTTTGGAAGATGTCCCTACAGTTGAGCTTTGTACGAGTACTAGAGTTTGTTTGGTTGATGGAAGGAGATTCCTAGATGGGTTGAGATCTGAGAACATATGTTATGCCTTGGTATCTAAGAAGACTAAAGATTTGAAGCATGTAGAAGAACAACCAGAAGAGATAAAGGAATTGCTGACATAGTATGAAGAGATCATTTTAGATAATGTACCTGATGGATTACCACCTATGAGGAGTATTAGTCATTGCATGGATCTGATTCTTGGAGCTAGTTTTCCTAATAAAGCAACACATTGGATGACACCCACAAAGAATGAGGAGTTGAATAGAAAAGTGCAAGAATTGTTGAGGAAGGGTTTAATCAGGGAAAGCTTAAGTCCATGTGTAGTACCTGCTGTGTTATCACCTAAGAAGGATGGAGAATAGAGAATGTGTATAGATTCCAAGGCCATAAACAAGATCACGGTGAAGTATAGATTTCCTTTGCCCTAGATGGATGACATAATGGATTGTTTGAGTGGAGCTAGATACTTTACAAAGATAGATTTGAAGAGTGGATATCATCAGATCAGAATCAGAGAAGGAGATGAGTGGAAGACAATGTTCAAGACAAATGAAAGGTTGTATGAGTGGTTGGTGATGCCTTTTGGATTGAAAAATACACTGAGTACTTTCATGAGGCTAATGAATGAGGTATTAAAGAGATTCTTGGGTAAGTTTTTGTTTGTTTACTTGGATGAAATCTTGATTTTTAGAAAAAGTAGAGAAGAACATTTGTCACATATCAGACAAGTTTTGTAGAGGTTGAGAGAAGAGCAATTCCTGATAAACATTAAGAAGTGTAGTTTCATGAAGGAGGAATTGGTATATCTAGGATTTGTAATCTCTATAGATGGATCTTGAGAAGGTGAAAGAAATTGTTGAGTGGCCCATGCTAGATAGCATTGGAGAGGTAAGATCACTTCATGGATTGGCTAGTTTCTACCGTAAGTTCATTAGGAATTTCAGTTCTATTTGTAGTCCTATGAAAAAAACAATGAGAGGAGATAGGAAGGATTTTAGATGGACGTCTAGAGCAGACCGAAGTTTTGAGTTGTTGAAGCAGAAGGTGACTGGGTAGCTTGTGTTGGATTTACCAGATTTCAATAAGGTATTTCAAGTAGACTGTGATGCAAGTGGGAATGCAATTGTAGCAATGTTGAGTCAGGAAGGGAGACCAATAGCTTACTTCAGTGAGAAATTGAATGATGCTAGGAGAAGATATTAAGTGTATGATCAATAATTTTATGCCATAGATCAAGCCTTGAAGAGGTGAAGACATTATTTGTTTCCTAAGGAATTTGTGTTGTATATGTATCATCAAGCATTACAATATTTGAACAGTCAAGAACCTTGGAGAGCTTGTAAAGAATCTGTTTCGGAGGATAGAAGCTAGTTGTTGGATTATTTCATTTAGGAGGATATGTTGTTTAGAGGCAATCACTTGTGTATACCCAAGAGTTCCATGAGGGATAACTTGGTGAAGGAGAAACATAGTGGAGGAATGTCAGGACACTTTGGAATTGACAAGATAGTAGCCTTAGTAAGTGAGAATTAAATTTGGCCATAGATTCATAAGGATTTTAGAAAATTTGTGCATAGTTACAAAGTTTTTCAAGCTACAAAAGGGAGTAGTCAGAATGTTGGATTGTATAAACCTTGATGCTTCTTCAGAGACCTTGGGAGGATATCGCAAGATGGATTTCATACTCTTGGTTTACCAATGACACAAAGAGGTAATGATTTTGTATTTGTGGTGGTAGATATATTTTATAAGATGGCACATTTCATACCTTGTAAGAAGATAATAGATGTAGTACATGTAGCAGATTTGTTTTTCAGAGAAGTGGTTAGATTGCATGGATTACCTAGGAGTATAGTTTCAGACAGGGATACAAAATTTGTTGGTTACTTTTGGAAGACACTTTGGAAGAAGTTGAAGACATATTTGAAGTTTAGTTCTACTTTTCAGCCACAGATTAATGGACAGACAAAGGTAGTGAACAAGAGTTTAGGGAATTTTCTGAGATGCTTGGTTGGAGAGAAAACTAGAAGTTGGGATTTAGTCCTTGCACAAGCATAATTCACTTACAATAATTTAGTAAACATGA
Source organism: Sequoia sempervirens (assembly GCA_007258455.2). Taxonomy (NCBI): domain Eukaryota; kingdom Viridiplantae; phylum Streptophyta; class Pinopsida; order Cupressales; family Cupressaceae; genus Sequoia; species Sequoia sempervirens. The sequence goes on from VDFB02306204.1 coordinate 14,573, forward strand.
GTATAGGAAAGACAAATTTTGTTGTTACTGGAGTTCATCCTAGAGGTATATTAGAATTGTCAGATATCAGTATGGAAGGTAAATAGAGTGTAGAAGTAGATGAATTTGTAGAACATATGAAGAAAGTGCATACTCAAGTGAAACAACAGTTGGAAGATATGAACAAGAAGTATAAGGAGAAAGCAGATGAGAAGAGGAGACATAAGGAGTTTGAAGTTGGAGATGAAGTGATGGTGTATTTGAGAAAGGAGAGATTTCCAGTTGGAACATACAGTAAGTTGAAGATGAGGAAGTTTGGACCTTGTAGGATTTTAAGGAAATTTGATTCAGGAAATGCATATGAAGTAGAGTTATCAGATGGCATGGGTATATCGCCTATATTCAACATTGCAGACCTACGCTAGTACCATGAAGCAAAATTTAGAGAAGACAGTGAAGTAAGATTGGAAAACCAGTTTCCTAAGTAACAGTCAGATGAGATTGAAGAGATTTTGGATGTCAGAGATGGGATGAAGACTCGTGGAAGAAAGTACAAAGAATATCTTTTGAAATGGAAAGACAGACTAGTTGAGGATTCTTCTTGGATTTCTCAGGCTAAGGTAGACCAACTTGGTTTTCCTTTATCCCCAACAAAGTGAGGGACTCACTTTTCATTAACCCATGATGTCTGATGCAGGAGCATCCTTGGTTCTTGGAAATCTTGCATCAACCAACAAAATATTTTCTTTCAGTCTTGTTCTTATTTTGTTCTTGCTTAGTTCATGTTGGTGGATTCATCATATTTTCTCACTAGACCCTATGGATCTTTGTGTACATCATGGACATGTTCATTTTCCTTATTCCAAGATTTGGGCGTGATTGGATCTTTTTCCAAAAAGTTATCACTTTCAAAATTTCATGGTAGTTTCTTGAACCGGCACTGGAATAGTTTTCAAACCTATCAGTTAATCTGATCATTCATGGATCGTCCCTGTGACTTACAGATCTTGACAGTGTGATTCTAAGTGTTTTGTGGAGTTCCCCAAACTTCCTTATAGGTCCACACTTCATTATATGCACCTGTTGATAGAGTAATTCAAATTTGAGGCTGACCTATTCATGTGCATGTTACATTTTCTCTCCTCAAGGATAATGTGATGATCTTTGGCTAAAGCAGATGTTTCTAGAATCTCAGATATAGTATAAAGCTTGTAATCGATCATTAGAATAGGGTAGTATAATTAGTAGTTGATTAAGGGGATTAAGATTGATCCAAATTGTAAGATTTCAGCTTGCATATAAGAGCATATTGGAATGTTGTATTATTGAACATGTTATATCAGGCCTGTGAGCCGAATCTGTAAACCCGGATGTTGTCGGCTGAATGTAACTAAGATTTTTGTTAAGGAACATACTTGCACTTGCATTTGCCTCCATATTCTATGTTGCTTTCATTGTGTTACTCTTGCTGCATGATCTGGATAGTTCTCCTTGAGGACCCTCCTACCGTGGCTATTTCAAATAACCTCTCTTAGTTTTTTCTATCTCAGAGGCATTTCCCCATGGTGGTGACATTTTTTTTGAGGAAAAAGTTGTCAAATGCAAGTAGTGTAAAGTTGCAAAATGGTGAAAATTTTATTTTAAAAAACATGTGACCAAACTAACTATTCCAACATGTTTGAATGGGTACGTTTATTCTAGGAATGGTCCTCTTTCATACCCAAACCTGCTTGAATTGCTTAGAGGCTATGTTTTAGTCCATTTGAATCATTAAGAGTCCAAAGTTCAAAATAGTTGCAATCTTTGATTGGCTATTACTTGAATACGATGCTTAAAATTCACAAATGCGATTCTATGGTATCCGCGTTGGGCTCCTATAAAATAACTTTTCTCAAATTTTTTTTTATCTTGCAGTGTTTTCTCATGGTGGTGACTTTTCTATTGATGGAAAAAGTGTCAATTGCGAGCACTATAAAGTTGCAAAGTAGTGCAAATTTTGTTTTGCAATTCGTGTGACCAAATGAACTATTCCAACCCATCTAGATGGGTACATTTATTCTAGTCATGGTCTTCTTTCACACCCAAACATGTGGAATCACTCTGAGTTACGTTCAACTGGCTCAATCCCTAAAGGGTCCAAAGTGCAAAATGGTAGCAATCTTAGGGTTTACATTTACACGAGATACCATGATGTTTAGAAACTTCTCATATGACCTATAGGATCATGTTGGGCCCCTCTATAGTATTTTCTCTTAGATTTTCTATCTCTTAGGAATTTTCTGTGTTGCAACTTTTGTCTTGAAGAAAAGTTGTCAAATGCAAGCAATGTAAAGTTGCAAGTGGTGCAACTTTTACCGTTCTACAAATTGTGTGATGAAATGAACTATTCCAATGCATCTGAATGTGTATTTTTATGCTAGAAGTGGTCCTATTTCACTTGAACACATCAAATCACTTTCAAACTCACGTTCAGCAGGTTGAATTCCTTAAGAGTCCAAAGTGCAAAATAATTGCATAATCTTTTGTTGAGTTGTTACTTTCGAATATGTCGTGATGCTTAGAAAGTTCTCATCGAGCCCTATGGGATCATGTTGGGCCCCTCTATAATAAATATCTTAGTTTTCTATCTCAGATTTTTTTTTTTCCGTGGTGGCAACTTTTAGAAGCGAGGAAAAAGTTGTCAAATGTAGAAATAGTGTAAAGGTTGCAAGTGGTGCAACTTTCATGCAGCAACTCATGTGACCAAGATTAAGCTTGTTCCAACATGTTTTAATGGGTATGTTTATGCTAGGAATGGTCCTCTTTCATACCTAAACATGTTGAATCTCGAGCTACATTCAATGGGTTGAATCCCTCACGAGAGTTTAAAGTGCAAAATGGTTGCAATCTTGACAAGTTGTTACTTTCGAATGTTGTGATGCCTAGAAACTTCTCATTTGAGACTATGGGATTTGGTTTTTCCCCTTTACAATAACCTCTCTTGGTTTTTTCTATCTTAGAGGTGTTTTCTTGTGGTGGTGACTTTTTGTTTGAGGAAAAAGTTGTCAAATGCAAGTAGTGTAAAGTTGCAAAGTGGTGCAACTTTCGTTCTACAAATCGTGTGACTAAAGGAACTATTCCAATGAATCTAGATGGGTATGTTTAAGCTAAGAATGGTCCTCCTTTACACCCAAATACATCGAATCACTCTGAGCTATGTTCAACCGGTTGAATACCTTAAGAGTCTAAAGTGTAAAATGGCCACAATCTTCGATGGGTTGTTACTTGAATACCGTGATGCTTAAAAAATTCTCGTATGATCCTATGGGATAATGTTGGGCCTTTCTATAATAACCTCTCTCAGTTTTCTCTATCTTGGAGGCATTTTCCCGTGGTGGTGACTTTTCACTTGAGGAAAAAGTTGTCAAATGTAAGCAGTGTAAAGTTGCAAAGTGGTGCAACTTTCGTTTTGCAACTCATGTGACCAAACAAACTGTTCCAACGCATATGGATGTGTAAATTTACACTAGGAATGGTCTTATTTCTAACCCAAACATGTTGAATCATTCTGAGCTATGTTCAACTAGTTGAATCCCTTAAGAGTCCAAAGTGAAAAATGGCTACAATCTTCGACACGTTGTTACTCAGATACCGTGATGCTTAGAAAATTATCTTCTGAGCCTATGAGATCATGTTGGGCCCCTCTACATTAACCTCTCTTGGTTTTCACTATCTCAAAGGCGTTTTTCCATGGTGATGAATTTTTGCTGGAGGAAAAAGTTGTCAAATGCAAGCAGTGTAAAGTTGCAAAGTGGTGCACTTTTATTCTGCAACTCATGTGGCCAAATGGATTGTTCCAACACATCCAAATGGGTATTTTTATGCTAGGAATGGTCCTCTTTTGCACCCAAACACACCGAATCACTCTGAGCTATGTTTAATTGATTAAATCCCTTAAAAGCCAAAACTATAGTTGTTGTCACCAAATAGTGCACCCTTGCTGAGATGCAAAACTTAGCCTACTAGTGAAACATTGGATCCAAATATTCAATATCCATGACGTATGGTTCTTTGTACTCTAGAGTTATAAAACATGAGGTGGCGACAGTTATAGGACCATGTTTCCTAATGATTTGTCATGCTATTTCATGCATAGAAAATGGAAGGAGGTTTTTAAACTTATTTAAATGATGAATATGGGAGAAATGTGATAACTACACATGGGTGATGCATCTAGAAATTAGGCTTATATTATTGTTAATACACATCTAATATCTTTAGAATATCATTAAAACTGACCTATGCATTGATTTCATTTAATGAGAAGTCAAGTGTTGTGATATTAGTAGATGAAAATAAATTTTGTTGGTTGGATCAACAACTATCATGTCTTTTGATTTGTTCATACAAGTTCATAGAGGTATATATATGCCTATGAGGTTTGAAACATCCACTTGTTCTATAGATGCAAATGTGATGAGGCAGCCTAAGACTTAGAAAATAACCCACAAACAAGAGAATAATTTTATTATTTAGAAAATGGAGCTTCTTACATGCAGAGGATCTCAAATCCCCGAGTTCTACAACACATGCAAGTTACAGAAAGCTACAGAATCACCCTTTCGCAATATGCGAGCTTGTCCCCAAAAAGTTACCCAAAAATTAGAAACCCGCCCATAAATAGAGTTCCTCTTTAGTTTGGAGCCAAAACAACATTCAAATATGAGTTTAGGTGGTTTGGCGCTGAAAATTACAACTTGAAGTTCAAATTTCAAAAGAACATTTGCAATTGTATCTTCTAGAAAGTCTGCCAACTTCTTGGGGCCATAACTTTTGATCCGGGGCTTCGATTCATGAATGGTTTGAACCATTGGAAAGGTTTCAAAGTCAATAATGTGCATAAAATTTGCCACACCAATTTTGGCAAGTTCAGGAGCCAATCCAGGAACTCTAAGGCATAAATCTAACTTTCGAGAGAAGATTTTTAGGTGCAAATATGGGAAACTAAAACTGCAATATCTTTCCAACCCGAGGGAATAGAAATAAAAACCATAAATTGGGAATTTCATTATGGCGAAAAGGGTATCCAAAATGTAAAACATCTAAAAACAAAGAAACTTGAGAATTTAACTATTTTTGGGTGATGCAAGATTGCCCTTACACCAGCGGAATGCTCCACGCATCAAAATGCAATGATTTCTATGCTTTAGAATCAGAACCATTAGTTGTTGGATGCCAGCCTCAGCCATGAATTAAAAGCAATACATTAAATTTCTATGATATTTTTTTATGGGAAGGAGCTCTTAAAGTTCATTTGAAAAATTTTGGTGTTAAAATCCTTGACACTAGACAACAATAGAACTCAAGAAGCATGAAGCATACATGCAAATACATGAAGTACATACACATGAACATGTGAATTATACATTGGAATCATGAAGCATACATGTGAATACACAAAATATACATGAAGTATACACATGAATAAGTGAAACATACATGTGAATAAGTGAAGCACAAGTAATGGAAGAATTGCAAAGGATACAAACCATCGAGAATGGAGCTTATTTACACAATACACATTAGATGGAGCTTATTGAGCAATTGACAATAATTATTTAAGCATTAGATCTAAACAAAACACATCCAGGTACAACATTCAAGCATACAATTTACACAATATGCATGATAACATCATTCAAGAATGGCAGTAGTAAAATAATATTTTCTTTAATAAAAAATCCGTAAGGCTGTACAATGATATATGTTGATAAAAGTATACAATATATCCAAAAAATCCATACAAGTTTACTACAAAAGAGCCATATGGACATAGAATGTCACATATATATTGATATTACAAAACATATGTTCCAAAATACCACATAGGCATACAACAAAAGACCCTAATACATAGTCATTTCCCTCTACAAGAAGGAAAAAGATCCTATTCTTTGATAGTCGAATGGATGGAGTGCCTATTGGTTCTCTTGTCTTTTGAATAGGCTCACTATTCCTCCTCTCCCCACTCCTTTGGAGCTACAATTGATACAATAAAAGGTATAGATGTTAATACATAGAAATTAAATTTTGGAATGACATATAACAAAATATAGTCACTTAGCGCATACAAATAGTCATCATGCACATTTACAACATTACCACATCCACGATCTGGAGTGATAGCAACCTATAGCAACCATCAAGATAGAAATTAAACGACATACAAGTATCATGAAATTTTTCAATAATAGACCATAAAAGAGAAAATATAATGTCAAATTGACTAATCTGTTGCATACCTCTCCCAAAGGATCAAAACTGGCTATTGTTACAACAACTCCATGGTCCATCTTGCCACCAACATCACCAGGGCTGTCTGATGTCAACATATGAAAATGAAACAACATATCTAATAGTAATATAAATAAGTTTAGGTAGTCCCTTTATAACTGTCATAAATGAGCAGCAAATGAAGATGAAAAGAGAAACAATATGACTATCATAAATGAGAAAAAAATAAAAATGTAAAAGTGTAGCAACTTCATAGATAAAAATGCAGAAAATTCATGTATCATGAGTGCAACAACTTTTTAAGGAAGCTAGTCAAGAATGGTGATACTGATAACAAAAATCAATACAAGGTAAGGTCAATGACAATTGAAAGAACTTGAAACATAATGTTAAGAAAAATTTGGGAAGTTATGGTAGTCTATGCAACAATACAATCCCTATTGGTGGTAGTGACCTTGCATGAAAGAGTAAATGGTTGGCCTTAGTTGAGACTATAGTATAGTGCTTATAGATCACATAATGGTGAAAGTACTAAGTCCATTGGGATAGTCCAAACTCTTGCAAATTCCAAAGTTAACTGCTCATTGAGATTTAAATTGCATATATTGATGAAGCAATGTTAACGAGGGCATGTTGTCAACATAGTGATAATGCCACAATGAAGTTCACATGAATGAAGTGAGGATTACTATGTTACTAGAAGCTTTCAAGGGGATAATGGAACATATACTGAGTTAGGATGTGTCTATGGCTTTACTATAGGACATGAAGTTGGTTGTTGGGGTGTGCAACAATAACGAAGAAGAGAACTTTGGTCAATAATGAGTTGAAGGAAAGATTTCTTGTAATGGTACATGTGTATAAGATAAAATTTGGATGGAGGTGCTATAGCATAGAATGGATAAAGAGACAAGACCAAGAGGGGATAATGGAACATATGGTGAAATAATATAGGGTAGAATGGGATGGGAGTCGAATGCAATAATGGAACATAGAATGGACTAGAAGAGATTAGTGGGATAGTCCAAGATGGAATCATAGAATGTAGGGTGAACTATTAGAGGTTAATGAGATGGGATTGGGAGGGAATAAAGGAACATAGGGTGAATTAGGGGAAGATAATGGGACAAGACCAAGATGGGATAATGGAACATACATTGAAATAAGAGAGGACTTAATGGGATGGGAATAGAAGGGGTTAATGGAACATAGGATGGACTAGAATAGATTAATGGGATGGGCTAGGATGGGATGAAAAAATATAGCGCAAACTATTAGAGGTTAATGGGATGGGATTAGGGGGGAATAAAGGAACATAGGGTGAATTAGGGGAAGATAATGGGACAATACCAAGAGGGGCTAATGGAACATATGGTGAAATAAGAGAGGGTAATGGGATGGGAATAAAAGGGTTAATGTAGCATTGAATGGACTAGTATAGATTGATGGGATGGGCTAGGATAGGATAACAAAATATAGGGTGAACAATTAGAGGTTAATGGGATGAGATTAGTAGGGAATAATGGAACATAGGGTGAATTAGGAGGTGTCTAGGGTTTGACTATAGTACATGAAGTGGGAACTTGACTTGTGTGTAATAATAATAGAGAAGAGTTTTAGGATGAAATGTGGATAAATATGGTATAACATAGAATGGATAAAGGAACATAGGGCATGATGGAACATAGGGTGAAATAATAAAGGGTACAATAAGATGGGAGTAGAAGGGAATAATGAAATATAGGATGGACTAGTAGATATTAGTGGGATGGGCTAGGAGGGGATCATGGAAAATAGGGTGAACTATTAAATGTTAATGGGATGGGATTAGGAAGGAATAAAGGAACAAAAAGTGAATTAGGAGAAGATAATGTGACATGATCAAGAGGGGATGATGGAACATAGAATGGACTAGTAGAGATTAATTGGATGAGCTAGGATGGGATAATAAAACATTTTAAAGGTGAACTATACTAGAGGCTAATCGAAAGTAATTAGGAGGGAATATTAGACCATAAAGTGAATTAGGTGGTGTGTAAGGTTTGAATATAGGACATGAAGTGGGAAATTGAGGTGTGTAGTAATAATGTATAAGATATTTGGTCAATAATGAACAAAAAGAAAGGTTTCTTGTAACGATATGTGTACAAGATGAAATATGGAGGAAGGTGGTATAATATATAAGGTGTTAAAGATTGGGATATGTGATATAAAGTGGTTAAAATATGCGTGATGATAGGAAAGGAAGAATGAGATGGACATTGAATGGTAAATATAATTAGGATCTCACAAGACCAACCAATGAACTTGTGTTTCTCATCAATTTTTTAGATTTGTATACACAAAATTATGAAAACTAGCTAACATTGTTTTACAACACCATTAATGAATAAATGTTAACTCATTGAAAGTTGTTTGAGGACATGAATAGCAAGGTGTGGAGCTTGAAGGTCCACCAAGAAACTATTTGAAATCCAAAGCATGTTATGATACAAACATTCAAATAATATTCAACTGTTCAAATGAAATAATAATATCTTTAATACTATTTGCACACCTGTGGACTCAACGCCAAGAACGAATAAGGGTTTGTAGGAATGGAGCACGTCTCATGAACATTCAGACCCTAAAATTTCATCATAGTGATTCTACTATTTTAGTAATTCTAAAATTTCAAAATAATTTAATAAATAAAATTAGATGAACTTGCTAAATTTTACCTAAGTATCAATGTTGAATGTATTATTCATCAATTCACCTATCATAGCCATCACCTTTGCAATTGATGTAGGCTATTTAGTTGCATCCCGAACACTCTAATAATCGTACATGCAAATAGCAGGTTGCAAGCGCCATAATAGTGGGGTGGAGCTTGGGGCCTACACGTCTCCTCCACATCAGGATCTACTAGAGGCCTCACACACTGTATAATGGTCTAGGTGAGCAAGTTAATTGACTCTAGCATGTCCACCTCGACACTATACTTAACAATGGAAAGAACGACGGCATGCTACACCATGGGTTTGGCCAAGGGTCTCGGTGCCAACTATGGATTACACTGTGCACTCGATCTGTCATGTGTGGAGCCCCCACCTCTACCCTGGAAGTCTAAGATGTCAAAATAATTTGGCATCTCATTAAGGATAAACTCACAATAGAGTTTCCTCAAAGAATTATTGTGGTACCTCATGGTTATTGCATGGAGGTTGGTCAAATACCATCCACCACCACTCCCAAAATAATTTATTTTTAATTAATTCATGGTGGAACCAATGGATGGGGAACCTCTTGCATGAATGAGATAAAGGTGTGTTGGTTCTCAGGTTTGTAAATAGGGCACACAAGTTGTCTTTGCTAACTTTTTTGTTTTTTCACATTTGCATATGACAAACCACTAGCATAAAAGTGTCTTAACTCATGCCTCTTATTTGACCAAAAAATTATTTTCTCGCTCATTTCTCCTACATGAGATACAATTGAATTCAACAATTTGGCAATCCCTTTCCCATAAGGGTGGGTTTTAGCATGCTCAATTAATCTTGCAATTAATTATTCAATGTCTCTTTTATTGTTTTCAATTTGATTTAGGATATTTTCTTGTGTTCCTTGAGGATTCCTATGAACTAATAGAGGGGTTTGAGGTTGTTCTTTTTCAAGAGGCTCTTCGTGAAGAGGTGATTGTGAATTCTCAATGTTTGGAGGTGGAGATTCATTCCATGAGAATTAGAACAAAGTTTTATTAAAAAAACCTATTTCATCTACATTCTAATTCAAATTCAAAATAAAAACAATAAAAATACATACCTCTTTGCAATCTTCAACCTTTGACATCTCTTGGCAGATCTTTGGGAAGAATTGCAAGCCAAGAGTGCAAAAAATGGAATGATTTAGTGAGCATGAGTTGTAAAGATGAAAACTATGCTTTGCCACAGTTCAACATACAATGAAAGGAATGTTGGTTTTATTTCTTTTTTCATTTGGTGGAGTGCTGACAGACATTTATTGTGCCAAATGGTTAGCCTCCATTTGGCTTATGACACCAAATTCCAGCAGATGCACCAAAATGACTTGACCATTTTTGCATGCCAAATTTGGTGCTCGCCAAATTTGGTGTACCAACATTCCTTTTTTCATTTTTTTTTTTGTCAATTTGGTATCGTACCGTGGTCAAAGATCCCATGTACATACCCACAAAGGCTCCAACACTTTCACAACCTTGCATTAAAGATTGCAGATACCTTTAGCTCACTACCTTCAGGAATCCAACACTTTGAATTTCATACTACTTTGCTCAAATTCATATCACATACATCACTCACATTGATATCATATCTATCTTGCCTCTCTCTTACATCTTACAACAACATCACTCTCATTTATATTAACCTTAAGCTTGAAAACCTTCTCCAAGGTCAAAAACTATCCGTTACAATTAAAATTTGAAATTAGGTGGACACTTAAAGATTCCCACAGTGGATAGGAGTGAAGGAGACCCATATAAATCCTTAATTAGGACCCAAAGTAATCCTAACACACCTCAACATTCTTTCATTTAAACTTTGCACGTAGTGCTAACACAAGGTTTACCAATACCCATGCTAAACACCATAAAACATTTTTAAGTACACACTTCCTTAAATTAATCTGAAACTCTAGGACAGTAAAATTCAATTGAACACGATCTAGAATAGTCCTCAAACCACTTGAGATACAAAAGACTTTATCTAAACTTGCATCATAGAAATACTTCAACCCAAAACATCCAATTAACCTTATTCACACATTGACGCATGAAACACACACTGTACTGCACGAAATCAAGTGAAACCTTGAATTATTGAAGATACAAACATTATAAACAACTTCCCAAATCCACATAACCTAAAACAAAAATATGGAGAAATGCGAAGCAAATACATTTCTCCTATACCATAGAAAATATCACTAAAACAATTGGTTCACACACTGGTGAAAATATCTCACTCTGTACAATGATCTACAAACCTAAATTCTTGATATAGAAAATACTAAAAACCTTGAACAACGTATCATATCCACACAGGCATACCTTCAACAAAGAAGAAATGTAGAGCACATCCTGGAGCACATTCTGAGCACTTGCACAACATTGCTTTCTCTGTTTATCAAATTTTCTCAAAAGCTCTTGGAAACCAAGTACTAGAGAAATCATCTCAGTACATTACTTCATTCCAACACATCTCCAAAAAGTTCAACATAAAATATATCTCCATGTACTCACAACAATTCCTCAATATCTCAACTATACATGCACAACATGCAAAAATCTATTTTCCTCTTTCTCGCAATTTTCTCAATATCCTTGACATGCAAAAAACTTCCTCAACACATAATTGACATCAATGACAACATTAGCATGTTGAATTCTTGTTTACATCAATGAAAACACCTTCATACTTGAAACACCTATTTAGTGGTTGCATGTTTGAGGTGCATGTATGTTTCATTGAGGCTGACCTAGAGAAGTTGTTTGAGGTTGAAATTGATATATAAACAAGGTTAATTGGTTGATATGTTTGTTTTGTGAAATTATGTATATGTGATTAGGTGTTGAGACCTAAGTGTGAGCTTATACACCTAAGGCTATTGAAAGAAGTGATTAGAAGATGTCTACATGTTTAGTGTACCTAAAGTTGTTGGAGGTAGTGAGTTGAAGATTGCGGATGGTGTAGAGTTTTTGTGGTGGATCTTCTTGTTGCTCTAAGGTAGTGAGCCTCCTTGTAGCCATCTTATTGTATTATCTTTCTATTATGGACAATGAGTCTTTTGGGTAGTGATCCCTTGGCAGTGAGCCATTCTTTTCTTCTAGGTTGTGAGCCCTTCCGATAGTGAGACTTTTGTAATTGATGTTTTTATTCATATATGTGAGTTAATCCTCATTGTGGTTTTTTATTGATTAGAGTTTTCCATGAAATTTTGGTGTTCTATTGTGTATGGTTCTTGATGTGTTGACATTTCATGTGTTTACATTCATGCAAATGCTTGATAAGGGTTTAAAGGTTAATGAGGGTTTGAATGTTTTAATGTACAATTGATTCAACCCCCTCTTAGTTGTCTTATGTTTCTAACACAATGACTTATTTCTAGCACTTTTTCATCTTCAAACTTTAGTGACCTTATTGTCCTAAGTAATGTATTTGTGTATGTTGGTTTTCCCTTTGGTATTTATCCTTCTCTTTGGTTGATCTTGATTGTGTCATTTGTGAATCCTTCTCTAAAACACTTGAGTAGGTTTTTATCATTTTTTTTGCATATTTTAGCTTATTACAACCTTAGACACACTTAAGGATAAGAGCACACACTTTAAATCCATCAAGAAATCAACTATTCATGGAGTTAGAAATACCAAAACGGGGGTTCGACTAAGGTAAAATCCTATATATCTACTTGCTTTCCTCTCTTTGACAAGATTTTGTAGGGTTAGATCTGAAGATGATAGATTGCAGGATAGAAAATACCAGTGCATATCTATAAGTTGTAGATCAAGGTTTTGCAGATACAAAATTCCACCTTTTAGTCAAGGGAGAATTTTCCCTTGACCCTCCAATATAGGCTCAATTTTTTTTATAAAAAGAGTACAACCATCTTTCCTTCTCAGATCTGTTGTCATTCTATCAATTTCCAATTCCATTTGTCAAAATAATTTAGTGTTTTTAGATTAGGTTATATAACAAAATTAGGTCGATAAATTCACATTAATTCTATCAATCTTGTTTACAACAAAAGAGATGAGCCTAGAGTTGATTGACTCTCCTTCTAGGTTGTTATCCAATCTTGACACTCTTGTGGCTTGAGGTCTAATGTTAGAGCAAGAAAAGATTGATCTACTTAATCTACTAGTTATATCTAGGATCTCTTTCCTCCCTTTACAATTTGTTTTATGCAAGTGTGGTTGTTAATGACATCAAATTTTGATTTGCTTTCTTGTGGTAGTAAGATGGTGGGGGTTAGTCCTATAAAGAGACAATTAGTTTTTTTTTTCCAAAGTAGTAAAAAATGAGGATTTTTGGTGAGAAGGCTATATTGAGCTTCATGATGTATGTTGAAAACAAAATTAAAGAACCTACATTGAGGAAATAGGTGACTAGAATCTAGGAGTTGGCAAAGGAGGTGGATGGGTCTCCTAATGTCTATGTTTATGAGGTAATGAGAAATATTGTAATAGAACTAGGGTATAGCAAAGGTCATTGAAATTCCTTTGGTGCAACTTAGTCCATATTGTGGGTGGTAATTCTATCTACAGTTGTAAGTTCCTTCCTCCTTCATATGGGAAATGTTCTAGGGAAAGGTTAGATATATTTTAACTATTTCTTGGATTATTTACATGATACAAAATAACTATTTTATCTCTAGATTATAGTGGAGGCTATGAATAGAAAGATCCAAATTTCCCTTCTAGAGGAAGCTATTCCTATGCTCTCAAGGTATTTTGAGTTGGAGGATCAAGACCCCAAAGATGTTCTGGTGATTGTTTCTAAAACCAAGCCTTTAAGTGCTTAAATTTGAATTGTGAATGTATTAGAGATGTTGGGATATGGATTGTGTAACTTTCCCTCTCCTATGTCTTTTTATTTTTTTATGTAGTCTAGATAGTGGTTATATTTGCTATGGCTTAAGGTATACTATGGTAGTTGTATGGCAGGTTGGTTTAAGTTATGCAAGTTTATTGGTTGTAATGGAAAATTTAGGGTGGTCCCCATTTTTGGTTGGTTCCTAGACCTAAAATAAGGGTTTCAATAAAACAAAATATTTTAAAGTTCACACCATTGAAATATTGTCTAAATAGTGAGTTCGATTGCTATTTTTCACCATTGAAGAAAGAAAGAAAGTGCAACCATGAGTATAACATTTTTTAGTGTAAATCAAATTATTCATCATTTGTTGGAAAAATCAACTTTAAAAATGAGTTTGAGTTATTTATATTATGAAATTAATATAAATGAATGCTCACATGACAATTCATAAGCTATCGGAAAGTATTTTAAATTATTCATGTATCATTTATGTGGTTTTGGACACCCTTTTAACTTGGAGTGCTCACCTTAATTTTAAGACTTAACTAGAATTATTTAATCATGTTTAATAATATTGAAAAGAAATGACTAATTACGAATTGAATCAAATCATTTAATTAAGATACAATAATGTATGATTCAACCTACATGTAAATTTTAAAAGATTGTGAATTTACTTTTTTTAACAACTTTCCTCAAACCTAAATCTAATATAATAATTTTAAAAAATTATGATTAAAAATTAAAATCTAAAAGCTCTCATCTGCATTTTAAAATGTTTCATAGATTATATTTTTTATTCAATAAAAAGCAATAATTTATTTATATAAAAACTAAATCTTTTAATCCAGAAAAAGCACATCAATAAGAAGCAAGTCATTATCTAATTAGAAGACATAATGCAAATCAATGTATAGAATTAAGTATATTCATGATACTATTATCATCTCTTTCACACTCAAAAAGTCTTCTTGAAAGCTATTTTAGATTTTTTTAAGAAACACTAATACTAATTAAGATTTCAAGCGTACATGAAAGAAGTCAAGGAATGAAATTGAATTAGATATAAGCTTTAAATGATGGGCAAATCATTATTCTTGTCCAATAAAAAATCCAAACAATCCTTTTAATTTAAATACATATTTACCCATCATACTATAGTATATTTAATTTAATATAATAACAAAGATGCTTTTATATATATAAATGCGTGCTTAGTCAAGATACCGTCGTCTTCCCACCCAACAGCCAAAAGTCGTTCCACATCTTATGAGCATTAGTATAAATTTGTCGATTAGTATTTTGTTTTTAATACTAAGAATCTAATATCACCTTGTTTTTTTTTGTCCTTTCTCTATGGCATCCATTTCTAAAGCTCAACCATATCTTTTGGCATTGATAGTGAAAGAAAAAATAATTGTAATTATGGAGAGTAGTACTAAAGAAAATTTCAATGATGGAGATGGGTTGAAGCAAAGAGAATTTTGGTTTAGAATAAATATAATATATATTTTTTAATGATTTGAGATATTAATGTAGTGTTCATTTAGATGGTATTATATAGATTCATTCTCTGTTTTTAAATTTATTTTTCTTATTTAAACACTTATCTTTTTTTATAAAGTCTTCATATTAATTTGTTTTCAATGGTCAAGTTGGTGTTAAGGATGTCTATTTAAGCGATTCTATCTAAAATAGAAATCATCCTACCATATTTTTCCTTCCTCTAACACACATTTTTCATTTTCAAATAGATAAAGAATCTACCATTGTTGTTGTGCCCATCTACCTCCATAGTCACAACTTTCTACACCAATGCTTAAAACCATACATTGAAATTATTTCAACTACTTTTGTTGGAACATTCTTATGGGGCTAATTTAGGCAAACCCTTAAATGTGCCATTAGTACCAAAAATTATATTTTTAATAGTAACAATTATTGTAGTGAGCACAAAAGAAGAGAATATGTATTATATTTTATTTCACTAATTGTAGAGGATGTAATCATGGAAGTAAAGAACACTAACACATCATATAACAAACTAGAGCATGAAGAGGACACAAACATTCATGTTTCTATCCCCTAATATACATTTGATGAATATATCATCTCAACCTTAATCTAACAACACACACCTTCCTCGTTTGTTGCCAAAAAGACTATCAAATAAAAAAAAAATGATACATGGTCTCTATATCTCTATCCTTTCTTCATAACATTCTAGTTCATTGTTAACTATTTTGTCAACTAGCTCAAAATACTTTCAAATAGGGTAAAAGTACAAATTTCTAGCACACTTTTAGCCAACTTATCTAATTAAAAATCGATTTTGGTCAAACATATTATCTAGTTAGATTCATTCTAGTTAAGTCAGATATGTGCACAACTTTTCCAACTAAAATTGTTCACTAGATACCTATGGAACAAAAATTTGAGGCCAATTTATCAAAAGAATAAAAATATTTGAAAAACTCGATATTTCAACAACTCCTACTCATGTAAATAACATTTCTTTTTAAATATAAAAAATATCTTTTTGTAAAATCCATAAGTGTAGTTTTTAAAAATATATTTTTTAATTGTTTAATTATTATTTATATTTTATATTTTATATTTATTAAAAGTAGTTGACGAGGGGCTACACCACCCAACACCCACAAAACACAACAATAGATATCAACATAGAAAATATAGTACAAAAAATAACCCACTTTTGATTACTTTCTACAAATAAAATTATAGATTAAAAAATACAATTGTATAGCTACATGGGCTTGATTCACTACAGATAAAATTAACTCTCTAAGAAAAATCTATTATTCAAAGCCACAATCCACACTAATGGAGCCACCTCTTGTAACCTCCATTAACCCCTTTGTTTTGTACCAATAGCTGCCTTAGAATGTTTTGGAAAGTTTGATTTCCCCCTTTGTTTTGGTGCCCAAAAGTCCAACCATTGATTTTTCTTGCCCAAGGAGATATTTTATCAAAATTCACTTTTGGTGGCATAACTTCCTAGAGCCATAACTTTCGATCTGAGTGTTTGATTGGCTATTATAATATATCATTGGAAAGATCTCAATTAGATAGATGAAACCAAAATTGTTTAAAGATAATTTCATCATTTTTTTGAACTCTTTCAAGGATTTTAAGGCTTCCAAACTTGATTTTGAAACTTCAATGGAAAACTTTCTCGACATGAAAACTTTAATATCTCCCAAATGATACAAGATATTGAGATGATTCTTCTGCCATCAGATGTGTTTTTTAGTTTTTCTCCTTGGGGTAAATATTCAAATGGTTGAGTGCTTGAGGCACTATAATGGCTATTTTTTTGAGAGGGATAGGAATCCTCAGTCTTGTGGCTTTCACACCTACAGTAGGAAACCTGCCTGACATGGAACCACTGTGAATCTTTTCTAGCACCATGCAAGACAAAATAGAAATGGTGTGAGGCATAGATTTGCCAAGCCAAATTGGGTTCCTTTTCACTTGCATAGGAGTTTGAATAGAGACAAGCAAGAAATATTAGATATATGTGAAGACAATAGACATGAGAATATGCAGAAGGAAGGTTTGCATGGGAAACAATGTGAGATAAATTCAGGGTTTCTAGATCAATTCTATAAATAGTTTGAAGCATAATACAAATCTAATAAAAAAGTAGTTTTTTTTGGAGCCTAGTGTTGTAGAAAATGGGAACACTAATAAAAAACAACATTTATGGAGGCTAGGGTTGCAGAAAATAAGAATACTAATAGAACCCACCCTCTTGCAAATGGCTAGATGAGACAAAGAGAGGCTTCCTTCATTCCAAGAGGTCATGTCCATGCAAAAAATGATATGCATAAGCAACATGTTGGTTTTGAACCTAATGTGGCCCAAAATAAAAAGGATCAGGAGTAGGGGAACAAGCAAGATTCAAAAAATATTGATTCATAGAAAGGCCAAAAGAAGAGAAATAAGAAAAACAAGAGAAATAAGAAAAAGGTAAGCCTTCAAAATGGAAATGGGGTTAAGAAACCAGTTCTACAATGGAGGCGAAAGCTCATTCAAATCGAACCCACCTAGTAAAATGATTTTTTTGAACAAAGTAAGCCCAGCCATGAAGGTCCAAGACCTTTGAGTGTCGTCAATATCACTTTCTTAGAGGATTTATTGCAAGTTCAAATCCATGATCTTCGGCAACGAGTGTTAATATGTAAGTTTTGGGATCTCACTTTAGCAATAGATGTTTTGAAAAATGTATTTTTTGAAGATTGGGAGGGAGTTTCCAAGGTTTTTTACTTCGATCAATCAAAGGGTATTTTCTTTGTTTTCTTTTATTCAAAGGAAGAGAGAGACATAATTTACAAAGTAAAGTCCTGGGTCTTTGAAGGGTTTGGTTTATACGTGCAACCATGGACTCCAAATTTTAGATAAGATCTGTTTGAGGTTTGTTTTGTCCCAACTTGGATCCAATTGCATTCCTTAGCATTGGAATATAGAGAAATAAATCTGATTGAAATCATGGCAAATCATATAGGTTTCTTTTTAAAACATGATATGGAGTTTTTTCAGAAATCCTACTTAACCTATTAGGATTTGCATTTTGCTTGATGCTAAGAAGACATGGGTATGTGTAGGATCATCATGGAAAAAATAGGCCCTTAAGTGGCAAAAAATTCTAAAAATTAGAGTTAGCAACTTGACATAAAAATTTGAATAAGTTATCTATATTATTTCAAAAAATGTAAGAATAGAATATGTAGAAAATTGAATGTAGTTTCTAAACTACTAGGTTTTTTTTAAAAATCTATTTGGTGAAAATTTGAAATTTCAATGCAGTAGCACTTAAATTTCAGGGAAAAAATATGAAGTAGGTGTCTGTTAACCACCCTAACCACAATAAAATGCTAATATTTTTTTATAATATTTTAGATATAAGTAGAGGACTCATACATGTCTCAATGTGATGCATATTTTTTTGTAATTTATTCCCAAGTAAATAGTTAATTATGAATTTTTTATTACAATTTAAAAAAAATATAAAAATCATATGTTTGGCCACCTTAACTTGGTCAAAACTTCATGAAATTCAATTTTTTTAATCCTATAGTATGGAAAGCATAAAATGTGATACATGTTTTAGATTCAAAAAAAGTGATACCATTTGAAATCTATAGATGTTTTTCAATCATCCTATCAATCAGGACTTTAGTTGTAATTCAAATAGAAAATGAATAATAATAATTTATTAAATTAAAAGTCAAGCATAATTTATATTGGTGGAAAGCTAATAATCTCCTTTAAAAACCCTTTTCGTTTCATCAATTTTGGGTAAAAAAAAGTTGTCAGCCACATACCTTACACATACCCATCACATCACCACTTTTTGGCCCATCATGGTCCTGCACATACCCACGTCTCCAACTCAAATTCATATAAAATCTATATTTGGGAAATGGATTTAGGATATACTTATTGAATATCTAAAGAATGTTTGTGTTGCATGCAATTCTATTGATCCTAACAAAGCTTCATGTCTAGTTCTATAGGGTATGAAGGAAAAACCATCCTTAAAGCATGACTCATCTTTATTATCCAAAAAGAAAGCAGCATAGGATCATAATGTGCTAGGTTCTAGCAATCACACCAAGGGAAAAGCAATTAATAAGGTATTCCAAGGAGATAAAGATCAAGGGTTTTCCTAGCATCTGGTGCTTGAGAAATCTAATGAAGTGTTTCTTTACAAGGAGGGTAACTCTAATGCTTTGGCTGCTAAGAAGGATCTTCCTATTCATAATTCATTGGTATATACTGAAAATCATGATAAAAGTAAAAAATTTATGGTTGTTCAAAAGAATCATCTTGATCATATTCTTTGCTCTGATAAATTCAGGAAAGGTTAGGGCTATAATCCTTCCTCTTTATTTTATCAATTTGATGAATGTGTTTGTTGGGTAGTTATTGGGTACTAAAATGCCATATCATATTTCCTTAAAATTGTTGGAGAAGAATTTTTACCCTTTTCCATTGCTGAAGTTAGGATTTCAAGCACACGAGAAAGTTCCAATGGCTCAAGTTGATAATAGTAAAGTAAAGGAGGTTATTCCTTCTGTGATGCATGAGAAACATAGGGACTATTAGGATTCGATGGAAGAGCATGCAATTTGCTTCAAACAGGGAAAGTGTTCTAAGAAATTTGAAGAGCTTGCTCAAAAAATTCTTTTCTTAGTAGGTTCAGACCTATTTGAGGAGATAGCAGAAGAGGCTTTGGCTGAAGAAGGAGAATTCAATCTAGAAATTTTTCCCCATGTGCATTCTTCTCAGGAGTTGTTCAAGGAAGAAGTTATTGAAATTGAAGAAAAGTTAGTTCCTAAATTTGATTTCTCATAGACTCTATCATTATCTCAAACACCATTTGCTCAGGTTTTAATCAAAAAGACTCCAGGAAAAAGAGGTAGGAAGTTAAAGGTGGAAAAACTTAAGTAAGAAATAGATGCGGGTAGACAGGATACTTTGGATGGAAGGTTCCCATTATCAAAAGGATCAAGGAGAGCATGTCTCTCTCCTCGACTGTGTATAGTCATAAAATTGTACCCCTTGCAATTTCACATACATTCTTGTATCTTCTTTAGTGTCCACTCCCTTACCATCTTTTCTAGGCTCATTTTAGCCCCTGCATTAGCCTTTTTCCCTTCTTAGGATGCTCAGTGCCCCTTTTCAACATCTACCCTTGCATGTTATCTTTGCATAAAATTTTATGACTTTCCTATTTTCATCATTTTGTAGCATGACGTGTCTAGACACTAGTGTGCCACATAGATGTTCATGCACCACGCTAGCATCCTATGACATTTCAACATTCAAACGACCATTTTTCATGCATGTTTTCCACTTGTCACTTTCTTTTGTTGGTGGAAACTTCTTAAGGTTCCTTGTAACTGCCTGGGAAGCTTCTTTTTTCTTCTCCTCTCTCCTTAAATGTTCTCTTCAATTCATTTTTGGTCTTCCTCTACTCTAGCTTCATTCCAACTTCTAACTTCTCATCAGCCTTGGCTCTCACATTTCTCTATTGCTATCTTTCTCACAACATTCTTTGCAGCCCTCTTCGATTTCACATCTATCTCCATTATCTCATGCTTGTGAGCATCCTAGGATTCCATATCCCCTATTGATTGCATCTACATATTGTGATACAGGTTATCCTCCTCGAGCGAGGATTGCTTTTATCACCTCTTTTGTGATACAAGTTCTCCTCCTTGAGTGGGGATTGCTTTTATCACCTCTTTTGTGATATAGGTTCTCCTCCTCGAGCGAGAATTGATTTTATCACTCATACTTAGTTGTGCAGGTTCTACTCCTAAAGTGAGTTTCACTTTCACCACACACTTTTTCTATTTCGACTACACTCTCTCTTTCTATCTGGTTGTCTGTGGAGGTGGGAACACCAAAACAATGGTTTGACCGAGGAAAACCCCTATATAGCCTTGACACTTAGTCTCAATCTTACAGACGTAGGTATTGAAGATAATTGCTAGTTGGAGACTTCATTACTTGGGTTTTCGTGAGAATTTATCTATCTCTTATTCTCTTACTTTATCATTTATTCTTTACTTTGCTTCAGTTCTATCACATTCTATTATTTTCCTATGCTTTAGAAGTTCTCAAAAATTAGAGTAGAAGTAGTCATTTAGCCATTTTTTGTGATAAATTCACTCTCTGGTTCATACAAGATGCCAATGCCTGCGCTTTCGTCCATATCCCATGCTATCGTCCTTTGGCCAAGAGCTTGTCAGTTTATCCAGAAAATCTTTATGACCTACTCTTTCAGATTTTGAAACTCTCATTCTTGTTCCTTGAGGTAGTTTAGGGAAGTTCACCCCATGAGGCTCTCTTAATGAAGAGAACTCATGAGTAGTGAATCCCCCTTTTCTAGATTTTGGTGAACCTAACACGAGGAGGGTATTTTTCAAAAAACTAGGAATTTATTTACCCCTACTTGGTGGGGTCATAACTTTTGACTTGGTGCTCAGAATTCAGAACCGTTTGCACCGTTGGAAAGGTATCCTAGAGAACTAGTTCAATCCCTAAAACACTGTGCCTTCAACATATGAATTCTAGAGACCGACGCAAGTTATGACCTCAAATTATGCTCTAAAGACCTTTGAAAATACAAATTACTAGAACCTAAAAAATACCAAAAAAAATAGAAAATCTAGATTTTTTAGTTTTTCTTAGTTCTTTCACCAAAATGAATTTAATATCTTCTTTTATTAGTTCAGTATCTAGTTTTATTCAAATTTTTAATGATGTTCCATTTCATGCATGTGATGTTGACTTGGCCTTGCCTATGTCACCTGATATCTTTGATCCTTGTTATAAAATTCCTTTGGCTTCAAAGGATATTTTGTTGCAAGAAGATGAAATCATTGATACCTTTCTTAACATTACTCTACCTTATCTCCATTCCAATGCACTCTCTTGTAGAGATGATGCATTTGTGAATGATGAATCTCCTCTTCATTCCAATGCACTCTCTTCTAGAGATGATGCATTAGCGAATGATGAATCTCCTTCCACATTTGATCCTATTTGGATTGATGTTGAGAATGTGTCTTTAAATAATCATTCTACTAGTTGCAATGAATCTATAAATGTTATCTATGTATCTGCTACCCCTCGAAGGCCTAAGAGACCAGTCATTTACATGACTTCAGCTAGTCCTTCTTTGAAGAGGGTTTTTTCTATTAACGGTGTTCCATTTCATAGCGAATCTCCTGATATTCCTATGGCTCCCTCTTATAGAGTGGTAGCCCATACTTATCAAAATGGAATGAATAAAAAACCAAGCATTCCTTAAGCTCCTAAAACTATGACTAAAGCAACTAGTGATTACGATCTTGTTGAGCAGCTTCACATTACTCCAACCAAGATGTCACTATGGGACTTGCTTCAGTCTGCTTCAGTTTATCAAGGTATGCTTCAGGAAGCCTTGCAAAAGATCCTCTTTCCTTCTTCCTCTAGGCCAGTAGATGTTGATGCGTTGATAGCTCATATTCATGAAGATTCAAAAAATATTATGTTCTATCCACAAGAGCTCCCATCTTTGGAAGTATAGAAGAAAGCATACCCTCTAATGATCATAGTCAACACTAATAAAATTGATATTAGATATACTCTCATATTAAATGTTGGTTTGGAACTCAATGTATGTAGCATTGATCTATTTCCTAAGATTAATATTGATTGATCTTCGACCCTTAATGCTTCTTTTGTTGTCATTCATGGGTTTGATAATGTCGGTCAACAAGCCCTAGGCATGGTAGTCTTGCCTTTGAGGTTGGGATCCATTACTGTACCTACCCTTGCATATGTTATGCTATAAAAGTTACCTTATAACCTTCTTCTTGGTAGACCATGGATTCATGATATGGGTGTAGTCCCGTCTACCTTACAAAAATCTATTAAGTTCATTTGCAATAATCAAGTAGTCATAGTCAAGGCTGACCCTGAGGCTATGCACTTATGTGAAATGGAAGCTTCTAGTCAAGCTTCAATGGTGCCTACTCTTATTCCTTCACTGTCTTCTAATGTTTCAATGTTTACTCTAGTAGTACCTACTACAAAGGATACTCTTGAGATAGATATCCCTGAAGGAGATCCTTTTGAAGCAAGAAATCCTAAGTCTACTCCTCAAAAGAATGCATGTCTTGGTGATGATTGGGGTTCCTTAGAATTTACAGACTCCTTTATTAGGGAATATAAAGTCAACCTGATCCACTTAGACCTTCCCATAACATCATCCACACTTTCTATCAAAGACGGTTATTCTTCTTTATTGCAGGGTAGTGTGAGAAATAACTGTAATATTCTTAGTGTTGATCCTCCTTCTGAGGAAGATGATTACACTTCTACTAAAGAAGATAATGCTCGTAGTCATATTAAAGAGGATGATGGTGACCCCATAAAGGAGTGTGATCCCCATTGTTGGGACAATTCTCTTTATGAGGATGCTCCTTCTTTTCAAGATTTGCAAACATGTTATGGCCCTAACTTTAAGCTTGTATCTAAATATGGCTATGGGCATAAAGGTTGTGGGCATAATGAACAAGGCATTCATGTCCCTATAGAATTCGCACCCCATAAGCATAATTTGGGGCTTGGTTGCTTGAATGAATGATCTAAAAGGAAGCCATTGTTGAGTGACATGAATTCTTCTCAACCTCGTTTTGTTGAAAATATTCTTCCTCCATTGTCTTCTATCTTCGTATCTTCCTCTTGTGAGTGGTCAAGTATTTCTCCACAAGACGAAGGGATACTTCCTACTCCTCATCCTTTATCTAAGAAAATCCCTATTTTTTTGCATCTTCTAAAATCCTGCTTGATTACTCTTCCTTCTTCTACATGCAAAAAATCTCATGAACGTTATAAAGGAAAACATTCTTTTTGTGCATACCATCAAGTGTTTGGCCATTCCACTAGTGAATGTAAGGACTTGAAGGATAAAATACAACATCTTCATGATTCAGGTGCCATCACTCATTTGTTTCCTAGTGTACCCACCTCTTCTTCAAATAACAAGTGATATCAAGGTCTACCTCTATCCTGTGTGTTCTAAGTATCTTCAATGGTTCTCCTCCCCTGTATGTTGGGGGTAGTGATAACTTATTCAAGAGATGTGTGTCCTTCTTAAGGACCCCCCTCTCTTCTCTATGTATTTAAATTGAAGTGTTCCTTGAGTGGACTCCTCTTCTCTTTTGAAGGGTTCTCAAGGGACCCTCTTTGAAAGTTTTTTTTTCAAATGAACTCATTGACTAGACCTAACTTTTCGAATAGTGTGTCCCTTATGTGGACTGCTTTTCTTTTGGAGGGTTCTCAAGGGACTCCTTTGAAAGCTTTCCAATATATCGATGGTTTGCATGATTGTTTTCTTACTTACCTACGTGTCTTCTTTCAGACATGTTCTACCTGCTCGTAAACATGTCACTTTGTAGGTGCACTTGTGAAGTTGCTTTCTGACTTTGAGGAGTCCCCTTTCTTTGGTTTCCTCCATACAAGAGGTCTTGGGGGATACCTCCCTATAGGTCTATGGGTCTATGGGGTGCTTCTTTTGAGCTTCTTGCATGCGAGAGATCTAGGGGGTCACTCACCTATAGGTCTACAAATCTGTAGGGCACTTTCTTGGGGTTTCCTTCATGTGAGAGATCTTGGAGGAAGTCTTCCTTGTAGGTCTATGGGTTTGTAAGGCGATTTTATGGGTATCCTTCATGTGAGAGATCTTGGAGGACACCTTCCTTGTAGGTCTATGGGTTTGTAAGGTGCTTTTCTAGGTATCCTTCATGTGAGAGATCTTGGAGGACACCTTCCTTGTAGGTCTGTGGGTCTATAAGGCACTTTTTATGGTATCCTTCATGTGAGAGATATTGATCCGGTGGATATTTTTAGTGAAAATTGAAGTGTATCATTTCTCTCCAAAATTTGCACCATCAGAAAGATCTTGGCGTCCTGATTCCAACGCAACTCGAACGGAGCGAAAAGGAGTCCGTTTGTGCAAGTTATGGCCAGTCAAACCTTGGTTCAAACAGGGTCAGGGGGCGTCGAGGAAGTGAAAAAAATGATGTCATCAAAAGTTCTCAAAGTTGGCACCATCGCAAAGAGCTCATCGAGACGATTCCGACGGTGTTCATTTCATCGAAATCCGACATCGTATGCGAGAGTTATCAGCAGTCAAAGTTTGCAGTTGACTTTTGAGGTGGACCGTACAGATGTTGACGTCAGCATTCCGTACTGTACGGATGATGAAGTGGACAAACCTGTATTTGACATGTGGCATCCTTGTTAGCATTATACGAAACCAATCAGATCGCGACACATGGCATCCGTACGTACACTCAACAGCACAGTCAGCATCCGAGTTGGCAGACACGTCATCAGTTTGCACAGTCAGTCTGTCAGCGGCCATGTCATCTGTCTGAGCCAATCTGAGCCTGCCATGTGGCACCCTCCTAGTGCAGCACGTGGCATCAGCTGCATTGTCCCTCACACTCCACCGACGGTTGAAAAATTGTTGGGTTTGTTAAAAGCTTGTCGGGGAGTTTCGAACCTCTCACCTGCCTTTGCTAAACTTAGCGGTCTAGCTGCTCCACCAAATCGGCGGCTTTAACAAACTATGGGAAGCGGTTTGTTTTGTTGATTGAAAATTGGTAAATGGCTATTAAAAAGGTAGCGCCAGGTTTTGAACCCCGAACCGGCTGGGGACTAAAATAGTTAGCCACCACTACGCCTTCGGACAGATTTAGTGAATTCTCGGCATCGATTTCTTTTGTTGTATGTTTCAAGCCGATAGCCATAAATTGAAAAGAACAAACTCACCTAATTTAAATTAAAAATAACAAACAATAACCTCCCAACAATCAAAAGCCCAATAGAAAATATTATCGAAGGGCTTAAATATTTTTTTTAATAGATTATTAAGGATATTGAAAGATTTTATAAGGGAGATTATTAAAATCTAAATGTAAAATTGGGAGATTAAGTTGTTTTTAGGTGATATGGGAAAGATTGTAAAATCATATGGTTTTATACCATATTGAGTAAAGTTTTTGTATAAAAGAGGGGGTAGGAGTGAGTTTGGGGTACTCATAATTTTCAAGGAAAGCTGGTGGTAGGTGATACAGAGAGGAGTTCTAGGAGATTCGTGGAGCCATTTTCGTACATCGGAGTATGGATATGCTGCCGAAGTGCTAGAAGAAATGGTTTTGGTGCTATTTTAATTTTGATTTGGAGATTAAACGGATCGGTCACACTCCATTGGAGCGGACCCCGAGACGTAGTCACATTTGTGATGAACTCCGTAATCAAACGCTGTTTGCACTTCTCTTCTTTTCTCTCACCTTCTCTTAGTTTGTTAATTCCTTCATTTTGTTATTTCCTTAAGTTAATTTTGTTTTAATTAACTTGGAATAATCATTGTATAAATTAAGCATTCAATACTGCAAATAGTCTAGATCCTATACAGATCAAGTTGGTATCAGAGCTCAGTTGACTATTATTGCAGTTGTTTTTTTGAATGCTAACAAGATCCAGGATTCGGAAGGGTGAAGGCAAGCTCGAAGACTTTGATCCTGAGATTGGGAAGCATAGAAATTTTTTGAAGATGTCTGTTTCTGGAATGGAGGTTCCTGAAGAAATCAGTGAGCAGGAATTTCGAAGAGCATTCCTCAAGATGAAGGCTAAGGTGGACATTCTTTTTCAAGAGAGACAAGAATGGAAGGAACGTGAAGAAGGTTCGTCGAAGCAAGAAGATCGCAAAGACAAGAATGGGAAACATCATGGAGATGGTGACAAGCAACCAAATCCACCCTCTTCTTCTTCTCCTCCCTCTTCTCCTTCTTCTCCATCTTCTCCTAATTCTATTTCTTCTAATCCTTTCAAGAGTGGGTATAAGCCTAAAATTAAATTGGATGTAAAATTTGATTTACCAAAGTATTGTGGTGAACTTAATGCTGAAAAATTGGATGATTGGATTCAGCAAGTTGAAGTCTACTGTAGAGTCCAGAACCTATTAGATGATGTTGATAGGATCCAATTAGCTACTCTTCGTTTAGGAGGTACAACTTTAACTTGGTGGGAGAGTAAGACTAAGGCAGAAGTTTCACAGCATGGTAGAGTCAGTTTAACTTGGACAGAGTTTACTAATGCTCTTAAAAAGCAATTCTATCCCTTAGGACACATGCAACAGTTAATGATGGACTGGAAAATGTTTAGGCAAGGGAAGGGTCAAACTGTCCAAGAGTACACCCATGAATTTAGGAAGAGGGCTATTGCTTTGAATGCTCCTTTGTATACCCAAGACACTCTGTTGAAGTACATAGGAGGTCTTCATTCCTACCTTAGGCATTCTATTTTGGTATTGAACCCTTGTAATTTGGATGAAGTGTCTGTTCAAGCTACACACTTAGAGACAAGGGGTAAAGGATCTTTTATTGATAGGTTTGATAATGATGTAAAGAAATCTTCTAAGGTTGCAGAGACAGGGAAAGGAAAGAAGGTAGCTACAGTTAAGAAGGATGAGAAACTTTCTTGCTCTCATTGTGACAAGAATGGTCATGATGAAGATCATTGTTGGAAGTTGCATCCTGAATTGAAGCCTAAGTGGGCTCAAAGACGTAATCAGAAATAGAAAGGTAAGGAGAAAGCCACGACTATTTTTTTGGATCTTGGTTTAGATTCAGATGATGAGACTACAATAACAACTATGGGTTTGAAAGGTAAAGCTCCTATTTCTGGTGTTTCTATTGCTAGTTGTGCTTCTACTTCTACAGTTAATGATTTCTCTGAAGATAAGAAAAGGAATGAGCTGTTTCATTTAAGGGTTGTTGCTAAGAACACTAAAATTGATGCACTCATAGATAGTGGTTCTCAAGTGAATTTAATTTCAGAAAGTATTGTAAAGAATTTGGGATTGAAAACTACACAACATAAGAAACCTTATCCACTAGGCTGGATTTGTGAAAATGATAAGTTGCAAGTAACAAAACAATGCACCTTAAGATTCACAATCACTAGTAAGTTTGTGGATGAAGTACAGTTTGATGTGGTTCCACTAGATATCTATGGGATAGTGCTTGGTAGCCCTTATCTTTATGACAGAAAAGCAATTTTCTATAGGGAAAAGAACCATTATCACTTGTTTAAAGATGGCATTCAGTATATTGTACATTCTCACAAGGTTAAGACTGATCGTTCTTTTGCAAACATAGGGAAATTAAAGAGGGTAATTAATGCAAGTAAAGAGTTAACTCTTATGTCTGTCAGTACAGGTGGTTCTAAACTTGAACTTGGAGTAGCTAACCAGGATCAGATGTTACAGGATGCACTTGCAGTACATCATGAGAAAATGATGCTTGAAAGCATTGATGGTTCCTTGGGTAAAAATGTTCCTGTTGTAAAGGATCGATGTGTTTTTGACTTATTCTATTTCATTTCTGCATTATTGTTCAGCTTGATGCTAGTCAATTTTTGTTGGTTAGTGGCTACGATAATTGATGTAGATGCTTATGGAAGTGATAGAATAATGGTTATGTTCAACAATGTTATTGCAGTCTTTATTGTGCTTGTGAGCCAGGTATTCAGATGTACAGAGAATACAGGACAAGTGGGGAGGCCAAGTCCTCACTTAATGTCATATTAATGCCACTTTTGGAGGTCCAAAAGGTCTTTAGTGGGGAGGCCTGATCCGGTGGATATTTTCAGTGAAAATTGAAGTGTCTCATTTCTCTCTAGAATTTGCACCATCAGAAAGATCTCGATGTCTTGATTCCAACGCAACTTGAACGAAGTGAAAAGGAGTTCGTTTGTGCAAGTTATGGCCAGTCAAACCTTGGGTCAAACAAGATCAGGGGGCATCCAGGAAGCAAAAAAATGATGTCATCAAAAGTTCTCAAAGTTGGCGCCATCACGAAGAGCTCATCGAGACGATTCCGATGATGTTTGTTTCGTTGAAATCCGACATCGTATGCGAGAGTTATCAGCAGTCAAAGTTTGCAGTTGACTTTTGAGGTGGACCGTACGGATGTTGACGTCAGCATTCCGTACTGTATGGACGATGAAGTGGACAAACCAGTACTCAACACGTGGCATCCTTGTCAGCATTATATGGAACCAATTGGATCGCAACACGTGGTATCCGTAAGTACACTCAACGACACAGTCGGCATCCGAGTTGGCAGACACGTCATCAGTTTGCATAGTCAGTCTGTCAGCGGCCACGTCATCAGTCTGAGCCAATCTGAGCCTGCCACATGGCACCCTCTTGGTGCAGCACGTGGCATCGGATACATCGTCCCTCACACTCCACCGACGGTTGAAAAATTGTTGGGTTTGTTAAAAGCTTGTCGGGGAGTTTCGAACCTCCCACCTGCCTTTGCTAAACTTAGCGGTCTGGCCGCTCCACCAAATCGGCGGCTTTAAAAAACTATGGGAAGCGGTTTGTTTTGTTGATTGAAAATTGGTAAACGGCTATTAAAAAGGCAGCGCCGGGTTTTGAACCCCGAACCGGCCGGGGACTAAAATAGTTAGCCACCGCTACGCCTTCAGACAGATTTAGTGAATTCTCGGCATCGGTTTGTTTTGTTGTATGTTTCAAGCCGATAGCCATAAATTGAAAAGAACAAACTCACCTAATTTAAATTAAAAATAACAAACAATAACCTCCCAACAATCAAAAGCCCAATAGAAAATATTATCGAAGGGCTTAAATATTTTTTTTAAGAGATTATTAAGGATATTGAAAGATTTTATAAGGGAGATTATTAAAATCTAATGTAAAATTGGGAGATTAAGTTGTTTTTAGGTGATATGGGAAAGATTGTAAAATCATATGGTTTTATACCATATTGAGTAAAGTTTTTGTATAAAAGAGGGGGTAGGAGTGAGTTTGGGGTACTCATAATTTTCAAGGAAAGCTGGTGCTAGGTGATACAGAGAGGAGTTCTAGGAGATTCTTGGAGCCATTTTCGTACATCAGAGTATGGATATGCTGCCGAAGTGCTAGAAGAAATGGTTTTGGTGCTATTGTAATTTTGATTTGGAGATTAAACGGATCGGTCACACTCCATTGGAGCGGACCCGGAGACGTAGTCACATTTGTGACGAACTCCGTAATCAAACGCTATTTGCACTTCTCTTCTTTTCTCTCACCTTCTCTCAGTTTGTTAATTCTTTCATTTTGTTATTTCCTTAAGTTAATTTTGTTTTAATTAACTTGGAATAATCATTGTATAAATTAAGCATTCAATACTGCAAATAGTCTAGATCCTATACAGATCAGATATTGGAGGACACCTTTCTTGCAGGTTTGTGATCTTATGAGGTACTTACATTCTTAAATTCTCTCTTCTCTTCTCTTTTGTATATACTAGATCGAAGATCTGTATCTTCTTCATCCTGTGTATAAATTCCCTTCCTCTCTTCATTTTAGAATTCTTCTATGTGTTATTATTCTTAATTTGCGGATGATGCATAGTACTGAGGCAACCTTCTACATTGAGGTCTCTTTACTTTGCTGACTCAAATCCTTTAGTTTTTTGTGTGCTAACATTGTTGTCTGGTGCAGGTATATCTTGTCTAATATGTTTTTTTTGTAGGTCTTCAGCCTGGGGGCATGCTTTCATGGTTCGAATAGTTATCTTCTTCCTCTACAGTATCCTTTTGGCATATGATGTTATTTATGTTTAGTATATTTCCTTTAGTGTGCATATTAGTGTAGATTCATATGCCTGTTGAAGTGGAGGAAAAATGTATAGTCATAAAATTGCACCCCTTGCAATCTCACATACATTCTTGTATTTTCCTTAGTGTCCACTCCCTTAGCATCTTGTGTAGGCTCATTTTAGCCTTTGCATAAGCCTTTTTCCCTTCTGAAGATGCTCAACACCACTTTTCAACATCTACCCTTGTGTGTCATCTTTGCATCGAACTTTGTGCCTTTCTTGTTCATGTGGTTTTGTAGCATCATGTTTCTGGACACTAGCACACCACGTAGATGTCCACACACCGCGCTAGTGTCCTACGATGTTTCAATTTTCAAATGACTATTTTTGTGCATATTTTCCACTTGTCACCTACTTTTGTCATTGCAGACTACTCAGGATTCCTTGTAACCACCTAAGAAACTTCTTTATTCTTCTCCTCTCTCCTTAAATGTTATCTCTTCAATTCATTTTTGGTCTTCCTCTTCTCTAGCTTCATTCCAGCTTCTAACTTCTCATTAGCCTTGGCTCTCACATTTCTCTATTGCTATCTTTCTCACAACACTCTTTCTATCCCTCTTGGATTTCACATCTATCTCCTTTATCTCATGCTTGTGAGCATCATGGGATTCCATATCCCTTATTGATTGCATCTACATATTGTGATATGGGTTCACCTCCTCGAGTGCAAATTTATTTTATCACCTATTTTGTGATACAAGTTCTCCTCCATGAGCGAGGATTGCTTTTATCACCTCTTTTGTTATACGGGTTATCCTCCTCGAGTGGGGATTGCTTTTATCACTCATACTTGGTGGTGCGATTTCTACTCCTGAAGTGGGTTTTTCTTTCACCACATGAATTTTCCATTTAGGCTACACTCTCTCTTTCTATCTGGTTGTCCATGGAGGTGGGAACACCAAAACAAGGGTTTGACTAAGGAAAACCCCTATATAGCCCTAACACTTTCTCTCAATCTTACAAATGTAGGTATTGAAGATATATCTACTAGTTGTAGGCTTCATTACTTAGGTTTTTGTGATAATTTCTCTATCTCTTATTCTCTTACTTTATCATTTATTCTTTACTTTTCTTTAGTTCTAACACATTTTTTTAATTTTCCTACGCTTTATAAGTTCTCAACAATAAGAGTAGAAGTAGTCATTTAACTATTTTCTATGATAAATTTGCTCTCTGGTCTGTATGAGATGCCAATGTGCCTCAGGGATGCTAGCGCACTGTGTTGTCATTCATATCCCAAATTATCATCCTTTGGCCGAGAGCTTGTTAGTTTATCTAGAAAATATCTGTGACCTACTCTTTCAGATTCTAAAACTATCATTGTTGTTCCTTGAGGTATTTTAGGGTAGTTTACCTTGTGAGGCTCTCTGAATGAAGAGAACTCGTGAGTAGCAAATCCCCCTTCTCTATAGATTGCATTGAAGGTGATCTATTGGAATGTTAGAGGCCTTAATGCCTCTGAAAAAAGGGCCCAAATCAAGCATCAACTTGATGCTTGTGGGGAAAATATCATTTTATTGCAAGAGACCAAAACATCACAAGATACTTTTGAGTCTTCAATTATGAAATGGGGAAAATGGAAAGCAATTTATTTTCTAGCTCAAGGTGCTTCAAGGGGATTGGTGAATTTGTGGTATCCAAAAGTAGTGACTATTAATGCACTCAAATGAGTTAGTAATTGGAAGTTGTTATCTGTGGTAAGCTTTGATCTTAGGTTTAGGTTGGTTAATGTTTATGGTCCATTGGCTACATATGAAAAGAAGAGGTTATGGGAAGTCTTAACAAGCATTATTCAAGAATTTGGGAATGACAAGGTGATAGTGGTAGGGGACTTCAATGTGATAGTGGCCCTACATGAAAAACAAGGGGCAATTTGTCTACCACACAAGAAATTGGAAGACTTTAGAGATTTTATATCAGATAATGCATTGAAGGATATATTGCGAGAGAAGGGAAAATTTACATGGACCAATAGAAGCAAAGAATTTTTGCAAATTTTTGTCCATTTAGATAGATTTCTTTTATCCCAAGATTGGATTATAGCATCATACGATTTGAAATCTCAAATATTGTCATTTTTGTGTTCTGATCACTATGCCATATCCCTAGAAATTATAGGCTTGGATTCAGTGATAGAGCACATGCCATTGTTCAACTTTGAAAAGATATGGTTTAGGAACCCTCACTTCCTTCCTCTTTTTCAACAATGGTGGGTTAGTGCACCTTCTCCTAGAGGTACGAAGATGTTTTAGTTCTTTAAAAAGTTGCAACATGTCAAAAATGAGATCAAAATTTTGAATGCACAAGTTTTTAAGAACATATTTATTTAGAAAGAGGATGTGGAAAAGGAGTTATCCATGGTTCATGAGCTTATTATTCAGAATGTCTTGGATCTTGAAACATATGAAAAGAAAAATAACCTGCAAATGTTATGGGAAGAGTTAAGCAAAAGGGAAGAAATTTATTGGCTCTAGAAGTCTAGGGAACTTTGGTTGAAAGAAGGGGATCACAATACAAAGTATTTTCATGCCTCGGCTCAAGTTAAGAGAGCAGCATAGACGGTGTTTTCAATTCAAGATGTGGTCACAGGGAATCAAATTACAAATGCATGAGAAATTCAAGAAGAGGGTGTAATTTTTTTCAAAAATCTCCAAGCTCCGCCGGCAAAAGAGCCTGCTCAGAGTTATCAAGAAGAACAATCATTGTTGTCAGCAGTACCAAAACTAATTTCTCATGAAGACAATGTTGAGCTCATGAAACTATTCTCTTTGGAATAAGTAAGGAAAGTTGTGTTTTGGGTATGTGTAGGATCATGATGGGCCAAAAAGTGGCAATATGATGGGTATGTGGCTGACGACCTTTTTTTTACCCAAAATTGATGAAATGAAAAGGGTTTTTAAAGGAGATTCTCAGCTTCCCACCAATATAAATTATGATTTATTTTGAATTTAATAAGTAATTATTATTCATTTTCTATTTCAATTACAAGTAAATTCCTAATTGATAGGATGATTGAAAAACATCTATAGCTTTCAAACGGTATCACATTTTTTGAATCCAAAACATGTGTCACATTCTATGCTTTGCATACTATAGGATTAAAAACATAAAAAATGAATTTCATGAATTTTTGACCAAGTTA
>VDFB02306204.1:48880-63865 GCA_007258455.2 Sequoia sempervirens
AAATAATAGAATGTGATAGAACTAAAGCTAAGTAAAGAATAAATGATAAAGTAAGAGAATAAGAGATAGATAAATTCTCACGAAAACCCAAGTAATGAAGTCTCCAACTAGCAAGATTGAGACTAAGTGTCAGGGCTATATAGGGGTTTTCCTCGGTCAAACC
Organism: Sequoia sempervirens; assembly: GCA_007258455.2. Classification (NCBI taxonomy): domain Eukaryota; kingdom Viridiplantae; phylum Streptophyta; class Pinopsida; order Cupressales; family Cupressaceae; genus Sequoia; species Sequoia sempervirens. Next base: position 49,044 of record VDFB02306204.1, read on the forward strand.
CTTGTTTTGGTGTTCCCACCTCCACAAACAACCAAATAGAAAGAGAGAGTGTAGTCGAAATAGAAAAAGTGTGTGGTGAAATTGAAACTCACTTTAGGAGTAGAACCTACACCACTAAGTATGAGTGATAAAATCAATTCTCGCTCGAGGAGGAGAACCTGTATCACAAAAGAGGTGATAAAAGCAATCCCCACTCAAGGAGGAGAACTTGTATCACAAAAGAGGTGATCAAAGCAATCCTCGCTCGAGGAGGATAACCTGTATCACAATATGTAGATGCAATCAATAGGGGATATGGAATCCTAGGATGCTCACAAGCATGAGATAATGGAGATAGATGTGAAATCCAAGAGGGCTGCAAAGAATGTTGTGAGAAAGATAGCAATAGAGAAATGTGAGAGCCAAGGCTGATGAGAAGTTAGAAGTTGGAATGAAGCTAGAGTAGAGGAAGACCAAAAATGAATTGAAGAGAACATTTAAGGAGAGAGGAGAAGAAAAAAGAAGCTTCCCAGGCGGTCACAAGGAACCCTAAGAAGTTTCCACCAACAAAAGAAAGTGACAAGTGGCAAACATGCATGAAAAATGGTCGTTTGAATGTTGAAATGTCATAGGATTCTAGCGTGGTGCATGAACATCTGTGTGGCACACTAGTGTCTAGACACGTCATGCTACAAAATGATGAAAATAGGAAAGTCATAAAATTTTATGCAAAGATAACATGCAAGGGTAGATGCTAAAAAGGGGCACTGAGCATCCTAAGAAGGGAAAAAGGCTAATGCAGGGGCTAAAATGAGCCTAGAAAAGATGCTAAGAGAGTGGACACTAAAGAAGATACAAGAATGTATGTGAAATTGCAAGGGGTACAATTTTATGACTATACACAGTCGAGGAGAGAGACATGCTCTCCTTGATCCTTTTGATAATGGGAACCTTCCATCCAAAGTATCCTGTCTACCTGCATCTATTTCTTACTTAAGTTTTTCCACCTTTAACTTCCTACCTCTTTTCCCTGGAGTCTTTTTGATTAAAACCTGAGCAAATGGTGTTTGAGATAATGATAGAGTCTATGAGAAATCAAATTTAGGAACTAACTTTGCTTCAATTTCCATAACTTCTTCCTTGAACAACTCCTGAGAAGAATGCACATGGGGAAAAATTTCCTGACTGAATTCTCCTTCTTCATCCAAAGCCTCTTCCGCTATCTCCTCAAATAGGTCTGAACCTACTAAGAAAAGAATTTTTTGAGCAAGCTCTTCAAATTTCTTAGAACACTTTCCCTGTTTGAAGCAAATTTCATGCTCTTCCATCGAATCCTGATAGTCCCTATGTTTCTCATGCATCACAGAAGGACTAACCTCCTTTACTTTACTATTATCAACTTGAGCCATTGGAACTTTCTCGTGTGCTTGAAATCCTAACTTCAGCAATGGAAAAGGGTAAAAATTCTTCTCCAACAATTTTAAGGAAATATGATATGGCATTTTAGTACCCAATAACTACCCAACAAACACATTCATCAAATTGATAAAATAAAGAGGAAGGATTATAGAATTTGAGAAATGCCCTAACCTTTCCTGAATTTATCAGAGCAAAGAATATGATCAGGATGATTCTTTTGAACAACCATAAATTTTTTACTTTTATCATGATTTTCAGTATATACCAATGAATTATGAATAGGAAGATCCTTCTTAGCAGCCAAAGCATTAGAGTCACCCTCCTTGTAAAGAAACACTTCATTAGATTTCTCAAGAACCAGATGCTAGGAAAACCCTTGATCTTTATCTCCTTGGAATACCTAATTAATTGCTTTTCCCTTGGTGTGATTGCTAGAACCTAGCACATTATGATCCTATGCTGCTTTCTTTTTGGATAATAAAGATGAGTCATGCTTTAAGGATGGTTGTTCCTTCATACCCTATAGAACTAGACATGAAGCTTTGTTAGGATCAATAGAATTGCATGCAACACAAACATTCTTTAGATATTCAATAAGTATATCCTGAATCCATTTCTCAAATATAGATTTTATATGAATCTAAGTTGGAGACGTGGGTATGTGTAGGACCATGATGGGCCAAAAAGTGGTGATGTGATGGGTATGTGTAAGGTATGTGGCTGACAACTTTTTTTTACCCAAAATTGATGAAACGAAAAGGGTTTTTAAAGGAGATTCTTAGCTTTCCACCAATATAAATTATGCTTTACTTTTAATTTAATAATTATTATTATTCATTTTCTATTTGAATTACAACTAAAGTCATGATTGATTGGTTGATTGAAAAACATCTATAGATTTCAAACGGTATCACTTTTTTTGAATCTAAAACATGTATCACATTTTATGCTTTCCATACTATAGGATTAAAAAGAATTGAATTTCATGAAGTTTTGACCAAGTTAAGGTGGCCAAACAAATGATTTTTATATTTTTTTAAAGTTGTAATAAAAAATTCATAATTAACTATTTACTTGGGAATAAATTACAAAAAAATATGCATCACATTAAGACATGTATGAGTCCTCTACTTATATCTAAAATATTATAAAAAAATATTAGCATTTTATTGTGGTTAGGGTGGTTATACAGACACCTACTTCATATTTTTTCCCTGAAATTTAAGTGCTACTGCATTGAAATTTCAAATTTTCACCAAATAGATTTTTTTTTTTAAAAAAAACCTACTAGTTTAGAAACTACATTCAATTTTCTACATATTCTATTCTTACATTTTTTGAAATAATATAGATAACTTATTCAAATTTTTATGTCAAGTTGCTAACTCTAATTTTTTAGAATTTTTTGCCACTTAAGGGCCTATTTTTTCCATGATGATCCTACACATACCCATGTCTTCTTAGCATCAAGCAAAATGCAAATCCTAATAGGTTAAGTAGGATTTCTGAAAAAACTCCATATCATGTTTTAAAAAGAAACCTATATGATTTGCCATGATTTCAATCAGATTTATTTCTCTATATTCCAATGCTAAGGAATGCAATTGGATCCAAGTTGGGACAAAACAAACCTCAAACAGATCTTATCTAAAATTTGGAGTCCATGGTTGCACGTATAAACCAAACCCTTCAAAGACCCAGGACTTTACTTTGTAAATTATGTCTCTCTCTTCCTTTGAATAAAAGAAAACAAAGAAAATACCCTTTGATTGATCGAAGTAAAAAACCTTGGAAACTCCCTCCCAATCTTCAAAAAATACATTTTTCAAAACATCTATTGCTAAAGTGAGATCCCAAAACTTACATATTAACACTCGTTGCCGAAGATCATGGATTTGAACTTGCAATAAATCCTCTAAGAAAGTGATATTGACGACACTCAAAGGTCTTGGACCTTCATGGCTGGGCTTACTTTGTTCAAAAAAATCATTTTACTAGGTGGGTTCGATTTGAATGAGCTTTCGCCTCCATTGTAGAACTGGTTTCTTAACCCCATTTCCATTTTGAAGGCTTACCTTTTTCTTATTTCTCTTGTTTTTCTTATTTCTCTTCTTTTGGCCTTTCTATGAATCAATATTTTTTGAATCTTGCTTGTTCCCCTACTCCTGATCCTTTTTATTTTGGGCCACATTAGGTTCAAAACCAACATGTTGCTTATGCATATCATTTTTTGCATGGACATGACCTCTTGGAATGAAGGAAGCCTCTCTTTGTCTCATCTAGCCATTTGCAAGAGGGTGGGTTCTATTAGTATTCTTATTTTCTGCAACCCTAGCCTCCATAAATGTTGTTTTTTATTAGTGTTCCCATTTTCTACAACACTAGGCTCCAAAAAAAACTACTTTTTTATTAGATTTGTATTATGCTTCAAACTATTTATAGAATTGATCTAGAAACCCTGAATTTATCTCACATTGTTTCCCATGCAAACCTTCCTTCTGCATATTCTCATGTCTATTGTCTTCACATATATCTAATATTTCTTGCTTGTCTCTATTCAAACTCCTATGCAAGTGAAAAGGAACCCAATTTGGCTTGGCAAATCTATGCCTCACACCATTTCTATTTTGTCTTGCATGGTGCTAGAAAAGATTCACAGTGGTTCCATGTCAGGCAGGTTTCCTACTGTAGGTGTGAAAGCCACAAGACTGAGGATTCCTATCCCTCTCAAAAAAATAGCCATTATAGTGCCTCAAGCACTCAACCATTTGAATATTTACCCCAAGGAGAAAAACTAAAAAACACATCTGATGGCAGAAGAATCATCTCAATATCTTGTATCATTTGGGAGATATTAAAGTTTTCATGTCGAGAAAGTTTTCCATTGAAGTTTCAAAATCAAGTTTGGAAGCCTTAAAATCCTTGAAAGAGTTCAAAAAAATGATGAAATTATCTTTAAACAATTTTGGTTTCATCTATCTAATTGAGATCTTTCCAATGATATATTATAATAGCCAATCAAACACTCAGATCGAAAGTTATGGCTCTAGGAAGTTATGCCACCAAAAGTGAATTTTGATAAAATATCTCCTTGGGCAAGAAAAATCAATGGTTGGACTTTTGGGCACCAAAACAAAGGGGGAAATCAAACTTTCCAAAACATTCTAAGGCAGCTATTGGTACAAAACAAAGGGGTTAATGGAGGTTACAAGAGGTGGCTCCATTAGTGTGGATTGTGGCTTTGAATAATAGATTTTTCTTAGAGAGTTAATTTTATCTGTAGTGAATCAAGCCCATGTAGCTATACAATTGTATTTTTTAATCTATAATTTTATTTGTAGAAAGTAATCAAAAGTGGGTTATTTTTTGTACTATATTTTCTATGTTGATATCTATTGTTGTGTTTTGTGGGTGTTGGGTGGTGTAGCCCCTCGTCAACTACTTTTAATAAATATAAAATATAAAATATAAATAATAATTAAACAATTAAAAAATATATTTTTAAAAACTACACTTATGGATTTTACAAAAAGATATTTTTTATATTTAAAAAGAAATGTTATTTACATGAGTAGGAGTTGTTGAAATATCGAGTTTTTCAAATATTTTTATTCTTTTGATAAATTGGCCTCAAATTTTTGTTCCATAGGTATCTAGTGAACAATTTTAGTTGGAAAAGTTGTGCACATATCTGACTTAACTAGAATGAATCTAACTAGATAATATGTTTGACCAAAATCGATTTTTAATTAGATAAGTTGGCTAAAAGTGTGCTAGAAATTTGTACTTTTACCCTATTTGAAAGTATTTTGAGCTAGTTGACAAAATAGTTAACAATGAACTAGAATGTTATGAAGAAAGGATAGAGATATAGAGACCATGTATCATTTTTTTTTTATTTGATAGTCTTTTTGGCAACAAACGAGGAAGGTGTGTGTTGTTAGATTAAGGTTGAGATGATATATTCATCAAATGTATATTAGGGGATAGAAACATGAATGTTTGTGTCCTCTTCATGCTCTAGTTTGTTATATGATGTGTTAGTGTTCTTTACTTCCATGATTACATCCTCTACAATTAGTGAAATAAAATATAATACATATTCTCTTCTTTTGTGCTCACTACAATAATTGTTACTATTAAAAATATAATTTTTGGTACTAATGGCACATTTAAGGGTTTGCCTAAATTAGCCCCATAAGAATGTTCCAACAAAAGTAGTTGAAATAATTTCAATGTATGGTTTTAAGCATTGGTGTAGAAAGTTGTGACTATGGAGGTAGATGGGCACAACAACAATGGTAGATTCTTTATCTATTTGAAAATGAAAAATGTGTGTTAGAGGAAGGAAAAATATGGTAGGATGATTTCTATTTTAGATAGAATCGCTTAAATAGACATCCTTAACACCAACTTGACCATTGAAAACAAATTAATATGAAGACTTTATAAAAAAAGATAAGTGTTTAAATAAGAAAAATAAATTTAAAAACAGAGAATGAATCTATATAATACCATCTAAATGAACACTACATTAATATCTCAAATCATTAAAAAATATATATTATATTTATTCTAAACCAAAATTCTCTTTGCTTCAACCCATCTCCATCATTGAAATTTTCTTTAGTACTACTCTCCATAATTACAATTATTTTTTCTTTCACTATCAATGCCAAAAGATATGGTTGAGCTTTAGAAATGGATGCCATAGAGAAAGGACAAAAAAAAACAAGGTGATATTAGATTCTTAGTATTAAAAACAAAATACTAATCGACAAATTTATACTAATGCTCATAAGATGTGGAACGACTTTTGGCTGTTGGGTGGGAAGACGACGGTATCTTGACTAAGCACGCATTTATATATATAAAAGCATCTTTGTTATTATATTAAATTAAATATACTATAGTATGATGGGTAAATATGTATTTAAATTAAAAGGATTGTTTGGATTTTTTATTGGACAAGAATAATGATTTGCCCATCATTTAAAGCTTATATCTAATTCAATTTCATTCTTGGACTTCTTTCATGTACGCTTGAAATCTTAATTAGTATTAGTGTTTCTTAAAAAAAGTCTAAAATAGCTTTCAAGAAGACTTTTTGAGTGTGAAAGAGATGATAATAGTATCATGAATATAGTTAATTCTATACAATGATTTGCATTATGTCTTCTAATTAGATAATGACTTGCTTCTTATTGATGTGCTTTTTCTGGATTAAAAGATTTAGTTTTTATATAAATAAATTATTGCTTTTTATTGAATAAAAAATATAATCTATGAAACATTTTAAAATGCAGATGAGAGCTTTTAGATTTTAATTTTTAATCATAATTTTTTAAAATTATTATATTAGATTTAGGTTTGAGGAAAGTTGTTAAAAAAAGTAAATTCACAATCTTTTAAAATTTACATGTAGGTTGAATCATACATTATTGTATCTTAATTAAATGATTTGATTCAATTCATAATTAGTCATTTCTTTTCAATATTATTAAACATGATTAAATAATTCTAGTTAAGTCTTAAAATTAAGGTGAGCACTCCAAGTTAAAAGGGTGTCCAAAACCACATAAATGATACATGAATAATTTAAAATACTTTCCGATAGCTTATGAATTGTCATGTGAGCATTCATTTATATTAATTTCATAATATAAATAACTCAAACTCATTTTTAAAGTTGATTTTTCCAACAAATGATGAATAATTTGATTTACACTAAAAAATGTTATACTCATGGTTGCACTTTCTTTCTTTCTTCAATGGTGAAAAATAGCAATTGAACTCACTATTTAGACAATATTTCAATGGTGTGAACTTTAAAATATTTGTTTTATTGAAACCCTTATTTTAAGTCTAGGAACCAACCAAAAATGGGGGCCATCCTAAATTTTCCATTACAACCAATAAACTTGCATAACTTAAACCAACCTGCCATACAACTACCATAGTATACCTTAATCCATAGCAAATATAACCACTATCTAGACTACATACAAAAATAAAAATAGACATAGGAGAGGGAAAGTTACACAAGCCATAGCCCAACATCTCTAATACATTCACAATTCAAATTTAAGCACTTAGGCTTGGTTTTAGAAACAATCACAAGAACATCTTTGGGGTCTTGATCCTCCAACTCAAAATACCTTGAGAGCATAGGAATAGCTTCCTATAGAAGGGAAATTTGGATCTTTCTATTCATAGCCTCCACTATAATCTAGAGATAAAATAATTATTTTTGTATCATGTAAATAATCCAAGAAATAGTTAAAATATATCTAACCTTTCCCTATAACATTTCCCATATGAAGGAGGAAGGAACTTACAACTGTAGATATAATTACCACCCACAATATGGACTAAGTTGCACCAAAGGAATTTCAATGCCCTTTGCTATACCCTAGGTCTAATACAATATTTCTCATTACCTCATAAACATAGACATTAGGAGACCCATCCACCTCCTTTTCCAACTCCTAGATTTTAGTCACCTATTTCCTCATTATAGGTACTTTAATTTTGTTTTCAACATACATCATGAAGCTCAATATAGCCTCCTCACCAAAAACCCTCATTTTTAACTACTTTGGGAAGAAAAAAAAACTCAATGTCTCTTTATAGGGCTAACCCCCACCATCTTACTATCACAAGAAAGAAAATCAAAATTCGATGTCATTACCAACCACACTTGCATAAAAAAAATTGTAGAGGGAGGGAAGAGATCCTAGATCTAACTAGTAGATTAACTAGATCAATCTTTTCTTGCTCTAACATTAGACCTCAAACCACAAGAGTTTCAAGATTGGATAACAACCTAGAAGGAGAGTCAATCAACTTTGCGCTCATTTCCTTTGTTGTAAACAAGATCGATAGAATTAATGTGAATTTATTGACCTAATTTTGTTATATAACCTAATCTAAAAACACTAAATTATTTTGACAGATGGAATTGGAAATTGATAGAATGACAACAGATCTGAGAAGGGAAGATGGTTGTGCTCTTTTTATAAAACAATTGAGCTTGTATTGGAGGGTCAAGGGAAAATTATCCCTTGACTAAAAGGTGGAATTTTGTATCTGCAAAACCTTATTCTAAAACTTATAGATATGCATTGGTATTTTCTATCTTGCAATCTATCATCTTCAAATCTAAACCTACAAAATCTTGTCAAAAAGAGGAAAGTAAGTAGATATATAGAATTTTTCCTTAGTCGAACCCCCATTTTGGTATTTCTACCTCCACGAATAGTTGATTTCTTGATGGATTTAAAGTGTGTGCTCTTAAGAGGGGGTTGAATCAATTGTACATTAAAACATTCAAACCCTCATTAACCTTTAAACCCTTATCAAGCATTTGCATTAATGTAAACATGTGAAATGTCAACACATCAAGAACCATACACAATAGAACACCAAAACTTCATGGAAAACTCTAATCAGTATAAAACCATAATGAGGATTAACTCACATATATGAATAAAAACATCAATTACAAAAGTCTCACTATCGGAAGGGCTCACAACCTAGAAGAAAAGAATGGCTCACTGCGAAGGGTTCACTACCCAAAGGACTCACTATCCATAATAGAAAGATAATGCAAGAAGATGGCTACAAGGAGGCTCACTACCTCGGAGCAACAAGAAGATCCACCACAAAAACTCTACACCATCCACAATCTTCAACTCACTACCTCCAACAACTTTAGGTACACTAAATATGTAGACATCTTCTAATCACTGCTTTCAATAGCCTTAGGTGTATAAGCTCACACTTAGGTCTCAACACCTGATCACATATACATAATTTCACAAAACACACATATCAACCAATTAACCTTGTTTATATATCAATTTCAACCTCGAACAACTTCTCTAGGTCGGCCTCAATGAAACATACATGCACCTCAAACATGCAACCACTAAATAGGTGTTTCAAGTATGAAGGTGTTTCCATTGATGTCATCAATAATTCAACATGCTAGTGTTGTCATTGATGTCAATTATGTGTTGATGAAGTTTATTGCATGTCAAGGATATTGAGAAAATTGTGAGAAAGAGGAAAATAGATTGTTGCATGGTGTGCATGTATAGTTGAGATATTGAGGAATTGTTGTGAGTACATGGAGCCAGATTTTATGTTGCAATTTTTGGAGATGTGTAGGAATGAAGAAATGTACTAAGATGATATCTCTAGTACTTGATTTCCAAGAGCTTTTGAGAAAATTTGATAAACAGAGAAAACAATGTTGTGCAAGTGCTTAGAATGTGCTCCAAGATGTGCTCTATGTTTCTTCTTTTTTGAAGGTATGCCTATGCGGATATGATATGTTGTTCAAGGTTTTTAGTATTTGTTATATCAAGAATTTGGGTTTCTAGATCATTGTACAGAGTGAGATATTTTCACCAGTGTGTGAACCAATTATTTTAGTGATATTTTCTATGGTCTGGAGAAATGTATTTTATTCGCATTTTTCCATAGTTTTGTTTCAATTTATGTGGATTTGGGAAGTTGTTTATAATGTTTGTATTTTTCATAATTCAAGGTTTCACTTGATTTTGTGTAGTACAGTGTGTGTTTCATGCGTCAATGTGTGAATAAGGTTAATTGGATGTTTTGGGTTGAAGTATTTCTATGATGTGAATTTAGATAAAGTATTTTGTATCTCAAGTGGTTTGAGGACTATTCTAGATCATGTTCAATTGAATTTTGGGTATGTGTAGGATCATCATGGAAAAAATAGGCCCTTAAGTGGCAAAAAATTTAGAAAAATGAGAGTTAGGAAACTTGATGTAAAAATTTGGGTAAGTTATCTCTATTATTTCAAAAATATGTAAGAATGTAATATGTAGAAAACTGAATGAAGTTTCTAAACTACTAGGTTTGTTTAAAATTAAAAAAAAACTATTTGGTGAAAATTTGAAATTTCAATGCAGTGGTACTTAAATTTCAAGGAAAAAATAAGAAGTAGGTATATGTCTGACCACCCTAACCACAATAAAATGATAATATTTTTTTATAAGATTTTAGATATAAGTAGAGGACTCATACCCCGATGTGATGCATATTATTTTGTAAGTTTTTTCCAACTAAATATTTAATTATGAATTTTTTATTATAACATTTTAAAAAATAGAAAAATGTGTATGTCAGACCACCTTAACTTGGTCAAAAGTTCTTGAAATTCATTTTTCTTTTTTTAATCCTATAGTACGTGAAGCATAGAATGTGATGGATGTTTTGGATTCAAAAACTATGATACTATTTGAAAGCTATAGATGTTTTTCAATAAGCCTATCAATTAGGACTTTAGTCGTAATTTGAATAGAAAATAAATAATAATTACTTATTAAATTCAAAGTAAAGCATAATTTATATTGGTGGAAAGCTGAGAATCTCCTTTAAAAGCCCTTTTCGTTTCTTCAATTTTGGGTAAAAAAATAGTCGTCAGCCACATACCTATCATATTGCCACTTTTTGGCCCATCATGATCTTGCACATACCCTTTTACTATCCTAGAGTTTCAAATTAATTTAAGGAAGTTTGTACTTAATGTTTTATGGTGTTTATCACGAGTATTAGTCAACCTTGTGTTAGCACTATGTGCAAATTTTAAATGAAAGAATGTTGAGGTGTGTTAGGATTACTTTGGGTCCTAATTAAGGATTTATATGGGTCACCTTCATTCCTATCCACTGTGGGAATGTTTAAGTGTCCACCTAATTTCAAATTTTAATTGTAACAGATATTGGAGAAGGTTTTCAAGGTTAAGGTTAATATAAATAAGAGTGATGTTGTAAGATGTAAGAGAGAGGCAAGATAGATATGATATCAATATGAGTGATGTATGTGATATGAATTTGAGAAAAGTAGTATGAAATTCAAAGTGTTGGATTCTTGAAGGTAGTGAGCTAAGGGTATCTGCAATCTTTCATGCAAGGTTGTGAAAGTGTTAGAGCCTTTGTGGGTATGTGCATGGATCTCTGACACAAATTTGATACCAAATTGACAAAAAATTCAAAAAGGGACCTTTTGGTGCACACCAAATTTGGCACATGCCTAATGGTCAAGCCATTTGGTGCATGCCAAATTTAGTGTGCGCCAAATTGCCTGACCATTTGGCCTACCCCAAATTTGGTGCTCGCCAAATGAAAAAAGCAAATAAAAACCAAAAAATGCATTCCTTTCATTATTTTTTGTTGAACCCATAGCTTGGCTTGGAGTTTTTCATCTTTACAACTTGTGCTCGCTAAATCATTTCCATTTTTTGCACTCTTAGCTTGCAATTCTTCACAAAGATGCTGCCAAGATGTCAAAGAGGTTGAAAATTGCAAAGAGGTATGCATTTTTATTGTTTTTATTTTGAATTTGAATTAGAATGTAGATGACATAGGTTTTTTTAATAAAACTTTGTTCTAATTATCATGGAATGAATCTCCACCTCCAAACATTGAGAATTCACAATCACCCCCTCACGAAGAGCCTCTTGAAAAGGAACAACCTCAAACCCCTCCATCAGTTCATAAGCATCCTCAAGGAACACAAGAAAATATCCTAAATCAAATTGAAAACAATAAAAGAGACATTGAACAATTAATTGCAAGATTAATTGAGCATGCTAAAACCCACCCTTATAGGAAATGGATTGCCAAATTATTGAAGTCAATTGTATCTCATGTAGGAGAAATGAACGAGAAAATAATTTTTTGGTCAAATAAGAGGCATGAGTTAAGACACTTTTATGCTAGTGGTTTGTCATATGCAGATGTGAAAAAACAAAAAAGTTAGCAAAGCCAACTTGTGTGCCCTATTTACAAACCAGAGAACCAACACACCTTTATCTCATTCATGCGGGAGGTTCCCCATCCATTGGTGCCACCATGAATTAATTAAAAATAAATTATTTTGGGAGTGGTGGTGGATGGTATTTGACCAACCTCCATGCAATAACCATGAGGTACCATAGTACTTTTTTAAGGAAACTATATTGTGAGTTTTTCCTCAATAAGATGCCAAATTATTTTGACATCTTAGACTTCCAGGGTAGAGGTGGGGGCTCGCCACATGACAGACCGAGTGCACGGTGTAATCCATAGTTGGCACCAAGACCCTTGGCCAAACCCATGGTGTAGCATGTCGTCGTTCTTTCCATTGTTAAGTACAGTTTTGAGGTGGACATGCTAGAGTTGATTAACTTGCTCACCCAGACCATTATACAGTGTGTGAGGCCTCAGATCCTGATGTGGAGGAGATGTGTAGGCCCCAAGCTCCACCCTATATTATGGTGCTTGTGACCTGTTGTTTGCATGTATGATTATCAGAGTGCTCGGGATGCAACTAAATAGCCTGCATCAATTGCAAAGGTGATGGATATGACAAATGAATTGATGAATAATAAATTTGACATTGATACTCAGGTAAAATTTAGCAAGTTCATCTAATTTTATTTACTAAATTATTTTGAAATTTTAGAATTACTAAAATAGTAGAATCAATATGATGAAATTTCAGGGTCTGAATGTTCATGAGACATGCTCCATTCCTACAAACCCTTATTTTTTATTGACATTGAGTCCACAAGTATGCAACTAGTATTAAAGATATTATTATTGCATTTGAACAATTGAATGTTATTTGAATGTTTGTCTCATAACATGCTTTGGATTTCAAATAGTTTCTTGCTGGACCTTCAAGCTCCACACCTTGCTATTCATGTCCTCAAACAACTTTCAATCAGGTAGCCTTTATTCATTAATGGTGTTGTAAAACAATATTAGCTAGTTTTCATAATTTTTTGTATTCAAATCTAAAAAATTGATGAGAAACACAAGTTCATTGGTTGGTCTTGTGAGATCCTAATTATATTTACTATTCAATGTCCATCTCATTCTTCCATTCCTATCATCACACATATTTTAACCATTTTATATCACATATCCCAATCTTTAAGGGTAAACCCACAAAAGTGGTTTACAATTTGAGTGAGGAAGGAAAAGTGGAAAAAAATGACCCCATAAAAAAAAAAATTGTTTTGGGGGTTCGAATGAACCCTTTGGTTTGAGGGAACCAAAAAAGGGTTCGAATGAACCTTGGTTTATTCGAAGGTCAGTTAAATGCAAGGTGGACCCCATTCCCACCAAAAATCCAAAGAAAAACACTTTATGGGAGAAGGTTCGAATGAACCTTGGTTCAAGCAAACCCACTTGTTTCCCTCAAACCCCCCCTGGTTCGCTCAAACCCTCTAAATCCCACCTTGGCATCCTCTAGCATCAAAAAAGTCCATATTTTTGTGTTTTGAAGCTTGGATTGAGGATGAAAATGGAGGATACTTCACAAACCCAACTGGAATCAGGTAGTCCTCAGAACGAGCTATCCAATGACTATAATTTTAATATGTTTTGGTTTTATTATGTATTTTTTTTTTAGTTTTATTAAACATAGGTTTTTCACCAAAAATCAAGCTCTTTATTCTACATGGAAAAATAGCAGTTATCAAAAACAAATTGAAAAATATGAGTGCACCAGATATTGAAGTCCTTGATCCAACAAAAAAAAAGAATTTCGATACATACAAAAAAGTTACGTGTTATACGGTCATGCTATGTATGAATTGTAATTGGTTTGACTTCGAAACTTGATTAAAGAAAAAATATTCAATAAAAAAATATCTAACCAAGTGGAAGCACTAGATATTAGAGTTACAAATCTAAATTTGAAAGAATTAGAATTTTATCCTTCATGGAAAAAAGTTATGCGTTATCAGATGGCGTCACTTTTTTAAAATGTTGTTTTCTGAAAAAAACTAGTTTTCGAGATGGAAAAAGAAATACAATTTTATTCAAAAAAATTAAAAAAATATATTTATAATCTATAGACAAAATGTCATGAAACTCTAGTTTGCATCATCTTCAAATTAATCACTATTTAGCCGTTATAGGTGCCCGACAGTGAAGATTTAGTTAAAAAAATATTTTTAGTGTCCAGTTTGGCCAAAAATTGTAAACCACTATTGTGGGATCACCCTTAACACCTTATATATTATACCACCTTCCTCCATATTTCATCTTGTACACATATCGTTACAAGAAACCTTTCTTTTTGTTCATTATTGACCAAATATCTTATACATTATTACTACACACCTCAATTTCCCACTTCATGTCCTATATTCAAACCTTACACACCACCTAATTCACTTTATGGTCTAATATTCCCTCCTAATTACTTTCGATTAGCCTCTAGTATAGTTCACCTTTAAAATGTTTTATTATCCCATCCTAGCTCATCCAATTAATCTCTACTAGTCCATTCTATGTTCCATCATCCCCTCTTGATCATGTCACATTATCTTCTCCTAATTCACTTTTTGTTCCTTTATTCCTTCCTAATCCCATCCCATTAACATTTAATAGTTC
>VDFB02306204.1:63965-92207 GCA_007258455.2 Sequoia sempervirens
GTAGTAGATTGCCCTCTCTTTGAGTGACTCATCATGTTGCGCCAATAATGTCCCCAGTGCGATTGAGGTAGCAGAGATATAAAAGCAGGAGGCGTTTTCCTGGAATAAGGAGCATCAAAATTGGTGGATGAGCTAAATATTCCTTAATTTTATCAAAACCCATTTGACACTGTGGGGTCCATCAGAAGGTGGAATCTTTCTTCAAAAGATGGGTAAATGGCTGACATTTATCTGCGAGCTGGCCTATGAACCGACAGATGGACTACATCTTTCTCTGGAGGCTTCTTAACTACTTTAGATTGCGTGGAGGTGGCATGTCCAGAATAGCCTTTACCTTGGCAGGATCAACTTCAATACCTCTGCGAGAGACTATGAAACCCAGCAATTTCCCTGATGTGACCCCAAAGACACTTTTTCGGATTTAGCCATAACTTATAATGCTCTAACCGCTCAAATATCTTTTTCAGGATGGTGGGATGTTCTGCTCGTGTTCTGGATTTCCCTAATAGGTCATCAACATAGTCTTCCATGATGATATGGATGAGGTCATGGAAGATGACCGTCATGGCTCTCTGATACGTTGCCCCCGCATTTTTGAGACCGAAGGGCATAACATTGTAACAAAAAGTGCCCCGAGGAGTTGTGAAGGTGGTTTTGTGTTGAGTCCTCGAGTCTGCGGTCGAATCTGGTTATGGGGCGTCAGGGATGGCATCTCATGTCCTCATTTGGGGTGGGCCAGCATGTCCGTGGGAGGAAATCAGCTCATGGAAGTTGGGATCATAAGTGAGGTGGGCTCAAAATGTGCCAGGACAGGACGGACACCGGGGACTATATTGGAGATCCATTTGGAGTAGTCAATTGGTCTGATAAAACCCGCATCCAGTAACTTCTCCAATTCCTTTTTGACTAACAACGCGACTTGCGGATGCATCTTGCGGAGTTTTTGCTTGACAGGTTTGGCGTCTGGGCGAATGTCTAAGTGATGAACCACTAAAGTAGGTTCTAAGCCTGGCATGTCTAAGTATGACCAGGCAAAGTTGATGATTCCTTCTCAGAGTAGTTGTACAAAGACCGGATACTCTTGTTCGGAGAGTGACTTGGCTACATAGGTGATCTTAAGACTTTCAGCAGTTCCCAAATTAACTTATTGATTCTCTTCAATCAGAATAGATGATCTGGCAGATAGCTGAGTTCCCATAAGGGGAAGATGAACATCTCCATCTTCTAGTGCCTCTTCGAGGTTTTCGCCATCAGATGCATCCTTTATTTTTACTTTTTCCAGGTCAGGAAGTGCCTCAGGGAGGTTTTCACTAGATGACCGCTTTTTACTTTTCTTATTTTTATTTTTGTGACTGGAGTGTTCATCCTCCCCCAATCCCATAAGGTTGACATACGTGTCCGCAGACATACTGACAGGTGTGGTATTATGTAGGTCCCAATCGATAAGTTCAGGGTGACAAAGGGACAAGCTAATAGTACAGACGGATAAGCATTTGAATATGGATGATAGGTCAGTGTGATCAACATCATCGTATGCATGTATGATGGATTCCTCCTTGGGTATGTCTTCCAATGAGCCATCGTCCATAGTGATACTATTGGAAGTATTAGATGATGTTGCGGGGCTTTTCTGTTTCTTATCATACCCAATTCCTATGTTTCTTGGTGACTTTGGCGTCTCAATGGGTTGCAACCGCCCTTGTTCCTCTTTACCCAGGCCTCTACCTTGATAATTATGTTTTTCCACGAACTTTGTTGGCCAAGGATATTTCTCTTGAAAATATTTCTTTAGAGGAGTTTCTTGTTCGGGCTCTTCTCGGTAGACCCATTGGCTTATGTCCTCCTCCGATGCATCGATCTTGACATTCGGAGATCTGAAAGTGGTAGTAGGAATGTTTTTACCACTGAAGGTGATGGTCTTGTCTTCCTTTTGTGTAGCATGTGAAGGTTGACCATACTCGTGCGGTGATGGTGGCATGGTGGCTACGTTGAGAGCCGTATGCATTTCATATTCGCCACACCCTTTGTCGATGATCTGGACTTTCATGACTGAAGGATTGGTGGTGGAGGATGGAGCGGTTATTGAGGTGGATGGTGGATTGGAGGATGATGACTGGGATGTCCCCATTTCAACCCCAGGACAATAATGTAAATGGGCAAAAGATGCTTCTAAAGCGCGGCAGTATTCGAATGGTTAGGGGTTGGCATAGATGGTGATCTCTTGTCCGTTGATAGGGAATTTCAGGCATTGATGGTATGTGGAGGGGACGTCTTGCATAGCATGGAGCCACGAGCAGCCAAGGAGGAGATTATACGGTAAGTCCAGATCAAGGACATGACAAGTAGTATACTGAAGTACAGGTC
This sequence comes from Sequoia sempervirens, assembly GCA_007258455.2. NCBI lineage: Eukaryota > Viridiplantae > Streptophyta > Pinopsida > Cupressales > Cupressaceae > Sequoia > Sequoia sempervirens. The sequence continues at coordinate 66,330 of VDFB02306204.1, forward strand.
CCACTTGGATAGGAAGACTGATAATTCCTTCTGAATTTCTTTCGGCATTGTCATAGGCCTTAATTGTAATGATCTGGTTGCTTAGGTCCGCTTGGGTATACCCTACCTATTTTATGAATTTCAAAGTACATAAATTGAGGGCAGAGCCATTATCTATCAAGACCCTTTTATTTTATGGCGAGCAACTATGACTTCGATGTGTAAGGGGCGATTATGATTGACATCGATGTTTGGCATATCGTCTTGACTAAAGTGCAGGGGATGAGACAAAGCCAAGTGTCCCACCAAAGCTTGGAATTGTGTGGGGTCGATGTCATTTGGCACATGGGTTTCCTGCAAGGCTCTATTGAGGACTTCTTGATGTACCGGGGAAGACTTAAGCAAATCCAAAATGGATATATGAGTGGGGGTCTTCCTTAAGTGATCAAGGATGTTGTACTGAGAGTTTATAGGAGTCGATTGGATGGGTGCAGAGGCTGCAGGGATGGTGATGCAAGCTTGTCATGTAGTAACAACACATTGAGGGTCTTTGGCTTTAACGTGTATCATGGATACTTGGGGTTCCACCTGTTCAATGTAATGAATAACACCTTCATAATTGAAGGGCACATTCTTGTAATTCACATTATTTGTGCTGTTGTTTTGAGGATTACTGTTGGAGGTGCTAGGGCCTTGACTATGGTTTGGGAAGGTGTTTTGATAGATCTGCAGTTGAGCATTGGACGACGAAGGTTGACTGGGGTCAACTTTGATATCTCCTCGATCAATGAGATCTTGGACATAATTTTTCAAGCCCTGACACTTATTCAAAGAGTGTCCCTTGATTTTATGAAAGTCACAATACTCATTTTCTTTAAACCATGTCAGCTTGGGTTTGGACTCATCGAATGGCTTGGTGACAGGGTATGTGATGGGGTAATTGATTTGTAGCAATTTATTAAAAACAACACTTAGGGGTTCACCCAATTGGGCATATTGACATTTGGTGTTCCCCTGATTTTTTTGGTTTGACTGTTGAGGGGGACGAGGTGCCCCCTGTAGTACAGATATGGCATTGGGTACAGACTGCTGTTGCTTTTGGGATGCATTAGCCACTTGGACATGTTTGGTGTCTGTCACACCGTCATTCACGGCATTTTTTTTCTTGTTCCAGAATCGTGGTTTATCTCCAAATGACCTTTCTTTCTCATGAATGTGTATTTTAATGTGCCCTTTGGCAACAAGGGCATGCTCAAGGATGGGTCCCTTCTCTACTACCTCCGCAAAAGTGGTGACACAATGTAATCTAAAGTTATGAGCCATGTCGGGATGAGAGTTTTCCATGAAGAGGGTGACCATGTCATTTTCTTTTAAAGGGGTTTTCATTCGGCTTGCTAGGGCATGCCACCATTGTAGGTAGCTGGTAAAGGTTTCTCCATCACGTTGTTTCTCTTTGAGGAGATCTAAGGTGTTTGTATCCTTCTGCAAATTGAAAGAGAAGTAGGATACAAAATTTTCTGACAAGTCTGAAAAAGTTTTTATGGACCCCTTTTCGAGAGTCATGAACCAATATCTAAGGTGTGGCTTGCTAGGCTTCGTGGGAACAAGCTCAAGAGATAGTTATCATTGTACATGACTTCTTGACACTGGGAATAAAACTCCTGCAGGTGAGCCTTAGGGTCTTTGTCTCCCTTGTATTTGTCAAATTTTGGTATCTCGAAATGTTTAGGAAACGGGATCAATGAGATGGAGGGATCAAATGGATATGGGCATATATCTTCAAATTTGAATGATTGTTTTGTAGCCCCGACTTGAAGATCCTTGAGTGTGGCTTTGATTTTCAACAAATCTGAGCTAGGTGGTGGTGGGTTGGGGGGATATTGATGATAGGATGATAAAGAATCCTGCTGAAAGGGCGTCAGATTGTTGAAATATGGGTTTAGATGATTGGATGATGACATGGCTTGCTGGTAAGATGGGGGATTTTGTTGATACGAGGGCTGTTGCTGTGGGGTATAATATGGATTTGTTTGATAAAGGTGCAGGATAGGTTGTTGAGGAACTTGGATGGGACGTTACATGTTGGTTTTTTGGTATTGAGGGTATTGTTGTGATTGTTGGGAGGCCGCATAAAGCGGTTGTTGGGGAAATTGTTGTTGGTTGTAATAGTAGTAGTGTTGGGGAGGTTGAGGTGGGATATTGTGTTATGGTTGAGCTTTCAGACGCAAAATGGATGCGAGAAAGGGGGATATGGTCTGAGCAATAGGTCAAGACAGATTGCCTTGTGACTAGTAGGGAGGTTGTTGTGAAGAGGCCAAGGTATTGTGCATAGGTTGTTGCGGATGAGATGGCGGAGGTAGCGTAGAAGTTTTTTGTAAAGGGGGTTGTTGGGCACCGCTTGGAATGTTTAGCTGGGGTGTGCCTTGTGGAGGTAATTGAGACGAAATGTTAGATTGATGAACCTGTTGAGGTGGTAGATTTGTAGTCCTAGGGGGTGGAAGCGATGTGGCAAAGGAGGTGCCCCCAACGTTGACTGTAGGTTGGTTCGGAGGAGGGGGGCGGTTAACGTTAATGGCGGAGGTTGTGGAACGTTTTGTGGCATACCATAAGCAAAAGGATTGTTGGGATCAGGCACTTGAGGTCCTCCTATAGCTAAGGTCAGAGTGTGTGGGAATAGTTAACCTGATAAAGAATGGCATTGCCAAATTCAGGTTGATGCCAACCCTCAACTGGAGGAATATTGGAGAAGTATGAACCTTCGGGTGCATTTGGTGAACCTTGTAGTACGTTGGATGGGGCACCCCTATATTTGGACAGGTCAACATTTGAGGGGGGTTTGACACCCTTCTCAATTAGGTGGGCCAAGATTTCTTCCCCATGTTTTTTGAGCAAACGATCAGTCATTTGCACATTGGCGGGATTACTAAAATGTTCCTCAAGTGTGAGTTCAGGTTGATTAACCATACTCTCTTCACTGTGTGGCGAGTTATTCTAATTCTCATTGTTAGAATGTGATGAAGTACCATTATGAGGATTGTGAGGGACGTTGGCACCCTTGTTAGGATCTGATGAGACATTGATTGTGTTTTTGGGATCTTGAGGGTTGTTTGATTGGGCATTCTGAGCTTGATGGTTGGCCATTTTCTTTTCCTGTGAATGGGTCTGAACGGGCATGCAAATGCGGGATGAGTAGATTAATGCTTTTGTCAAATGATTTGATTATGATTGGATAAGGAGTGATTTGGATGGGGTTTGGATTTGGATCATATTTTATTCAGATATATTGGATCGGATTGGATTTTGATTGGATTGGATGTGGGTTTGGCAAGATTGGATTATATTGGATTGGATTGGATTAGATTGGATTGGATTGGATTGAATTGGATTGGATTGGATTTGGCACGATTGGGTTAGATTGGATTGGATTAGATTGGATTGGATTGGATTGGATTGGATTGGATTGGATTGGATTAGATTGGATTAGATTTGGCACGATTAGGTTAGATTGGATTGGATTATTTGGTTGATTGGACAATTTGATCGAATGATTAGTTTTGATAGATTTGGATGATTGGATTGATATGATCGAATGATAAAAGATGAATGATTAAAGATAAGAGGGAGACCTTGAGCTTAGTCAAAGGAAGTTACCCTTAGCAACCCAAAACTTTAATTGATTAAGAGGATGATCACGACACCGAATCCACCTTAAGATAGGAATGGATTGATTGGGCCGAGGATGATAACTCACGCCACCGAATTCACCTCAAGATGGAAGCAAATTGATTGGGGTCGGAGTTAAAGACTAATAATCAAATTTAAGTGCTAAGGTCAATTTGGGTAACCACTTTGCAATACAAGGTTAGGATGGTTTGGTTATGAGTGGTATTTTGGGTGATGTGAATGGTAAAGTTATGGAGTTTGTTAAGTGAGGGGATGGACTTTTAAATGGATTAGGGAAAAATGAACGGGTAGATTAAAGATAATTGTGGAGAATGAGTGGGGATTTAGAATGGTTAAACAGAAGCTTGAAACGATGAGATGGAGGTTTAAACAGATCAAATGGAGGTTTTGGGAGGCTTAGAGTGACAAAATGAAGGCCTAGTATGATGAAATAATGGTTGGGAATGATTAAATAATGGTTTAGAGACTATACGGATCTAAATGGGGCAATTTCGGGTGTTCAGGAGGGCAAATCCGCCCCTCTGTAACAAAATCAAGGGCGCTGATAGCTTTCTGCAGCAAATCAGGGGCGCTTCTGCCTTTCTGCAGCAAAATAGGCGCGCTTCCGCCTTTCTGCAGCAGAAAGAGGGGCGCTTCCGCCTTTCTGCAGCAGAATCAGGGGCGCTTCCGCCTTTCTGCAGCAGAAACAGGGGCGCTTCCACCTTTCTGCAGCGGGACAGAGCTTGGTTTTAATGGTAAAGGCTATGGCAAGGATGCAAAATGATAAAGTAAGGAAAAATTATCAAAGATTTCATATATTTTTCACGAGAAACACTTCAAGCAAGCACAATCCTATGATTAATATTAAGGGTATGGCTAGGCAAGGTCTTAATCTAGGATGCACAAGGCTTCTAGGGAGTCCTCGATATACTCTCGGTACGTGAGGCACAACCGTGAACACCAGTCTGTCACAAGCGTGAGTCGGGAACCCCAGTGAGATACTGAAAGGCTCGGACCAACTCTTCACGTCTATCTAGGTATCACCCTAGCTTCGACGCTCCACCAATTACGATGTGACTAGATTGGGGTACAACTTTCATTCTCCCCCCTTTATATACCCCGCTGGTACGCGTGGTTGGAATTTTCCCTTGGGGTGATGAAATCTCCAAGCAGGTCCCACTAAAAAGAAGACACTAACCGCTTCCAACTACTCCCCAGGCTCACACGAAGTGCAAGGGGAAAGTGAAAAAAATTAATGCCCCTTTGGATAACACAAGAATAAACAATCATAGCAAGCAATGAAGTTTATTCCCCCTAATTAGACTATGTTCCAAAACAACAAAGATAATTTTTTGAAAATCTGATCAAATAGATGGTCCTGCAAGCAAATGTTAGCTGTCTTCTTCTTCGTCCTTGGTCAATTATGCTGCAAAAAGTTAGCAAAAAACACCAATATCCTTGCCAAAACAATGTTAGAGGGTTACTACTTGAAAATAGCAAAAAACGAGAGCAAAACTGAAGCTATAATGACTGTTTTACCTTGCAAACTGTGTTGTTTTGGGGTGCTTCCGTTTTTCTATAGCAAAACAAAGGTGTTTTCGCCTTTCTACAACAAAAATAGGGGCGCTTCCACCTTTTTGCAACAAAAATGCGGGCGCTTCCACCTTTTTGCAGCAAAAATGGGGGCGCTTCCGCCTTTCTACAACAAGAGGTTAGAGAGTGCTTCCGCCTTTCCGCAACAAGAGGTTAGAGGGCGCTTCCGCCTTTCTGTAACAAGAGATTAAAGGGCGCTTCCGCCTTTCTACAACAAACTTTATCAGATTTTTAAGAAAAAAGAAAATTGTGCCCCTCCCACTGCAAGAAAAGTGTTAGAAAAACCTTCTAAATTTATCCCTAACTGCAGCAAACTTGTTAGAAGAAAATGAAACTTTCAGATATAGGGCGCTGTCACCTTTCTGTAGCAGACACAAGGGCGCTTTCTCCTTTCTGCAGTAAGGCAGGGGGCGCTTCCGCCTTTCTGCGGTAAAGCAAAGGGCGCTTCCGCCTTTCTACGGTAAAGCAGAGGGCGCTTCTGCCTTTCTGCGGTAAAGCAAAGGGCACTTCCGCCTTTCTGCGACCTTTTTCTGCACAATACTTAGCAAAGATGAATGTTAAATGCAAGAACCCATTTGTGGGTCCCACCGGGCGTGTCAGAAATGTGATCCTAAGAATTTTACCCTACTCTAACGTGCAAAATAACTTAAAAATGCAAGTGATAAAAGACTAAGGACACCTCAAGATTAGCCAAAAGAGTGATAAAACAAGAAAGAAAATGGACAAAACAAGATACAAACGATTTCACCTTCCTTGTTATTGATGTCTCCTTGATTGGCCCTTGCTTGGGATGATTTTGTGCACTCCTTAGATGATTTCTTGAGTGACTAAATGCAAGATTGAATGTGTAAAGTGATTAAAAGAGATGGCTAGATGATGGCAAATGATTGAAAATGCAAATTGGCAGCATGTAGTTATCAAATGGCTAAGTGTTGAAAATGCCCTTGAGGAGGGGGTATTTATAGGAGAATTTGAATTCTCTAGAGAATTCAATGGTCAAGATTGCTCCAACAAGGCCAAGATGAAGGGCTATGGTGGGTTGAGAACCCACAAGCCCTCACATCTTGACATGTGGATGGTGAAGTGGCAAGAGAAGATGAGGTGTAAGTGAGGTGGCAAAAAGGTACATGAGGTGGAGGAAGGCATGCACCTTGGGGAGTGAGGAGATTTCCTCAAAAAGGATTCCTTGTCCCCAAGTGGGAGTTAAAGGGACATTTGAGGAATTTTGGAATTCCTCAAAAATTTATATGGAAAAAGGAAAGGTGGTTGGGGATATAAATGTGAATTAAAATTCACATTCTAGGAGAATCTAGAGGATAAAAGGTGGGCTCCAAAAAGGTGGGACTTGGTCACATGTGGAGATTGTGACAAGTCCAAGGTTCTAGAAGCCTTGGAAGGATGGAATGTGAATTAAAAATTCACATATAAGGAGAATCTAGGGAGAAATAAATGTGAATTAAAATTCACATGGGAAAGAATTGATACCAAAGAGGTAAATGCAAAGGTTGGCTAAAAGGAGTAGTTGCTAAGTCTGCTAATGACCTTGGTTAGGGTTGTGAAAACATTGGATTAGGCTAATTAATGGAAGATTAGAGGCAAAGTGGCAAATGTAGGAGGGATGTGACATTAATCTTTGATTAAGAGGATGCACATCATAATCATGAATTAATTAAATTAATTCAGATTAGGGCAAGGTTATGGAGGATGTGACAAGGAGAGAGAAAGTGACGAATTTTAAATTGATTTTAAATCAAAAGGGTAAAAATAACTAAATTAAATAAATTAGCATATTTATTTAATTTAGAGAGGAATAGGGTGAAAGATAAAGTATTAATTATTAAATTAAATACTTTACCGATAGACGAAAGGTGTAATATTAATTTAATAAATTAATATTAATACGATAGACGGAAAGGTAGTAAATTTAATCATATGGAAGTGATTAAATTTAGATGTCTACAATCTCATAGGCTCAAAAGATAATTTTCTAAGAATCACAGTATCTGAATAACAACTCGTCAAATATTGTAGCCATTTTACACTTTGGACTCTTAAGGGATTCAACTGGTTCAACATAGCTCAAAGCAATTTGGCATGTTTGGGTGAGAAATAAGACCATTCCTAGTGTAAATGTACCCATCTATATGTGTTGTAACAGTTTTTTTGGTCACATGAGTTGCAAAATGAAAGTTGCACCACTTTGCAACTTTACACTGCTTGCATTTGACAACTTTTTCCTCAAGTGAAAATTCACCACTATGAGAAAATTTCTCCAAGATAGAGAAAACTAAGAAAAGTTATTATATAAAGGCTCAACATGATCCCATAGGCTCATACGAGAAGTTTTTAAGCATCACGGTATCCGTGTAACAACCCATTGAAGATTGCAGCCATTTTACGCTTTAGACTCTTAAGGGATTCAACTGGTTGAACGTAGCTCAGAGTGATTTGACATGTTTTGGTTCAAAAGAGGACCATTCCTAGCATAAACATACCCATCTAGATGCATTGGAATAGTTCATTTAGTCACACGATTTGTAGAACGAAAGTTGCACCACTTTGCAACTTTACACTACTTGCATTTGATAACTTTTTCCTCAAGAAAAAAGTCACCACCACAAGAAAACACCTCTAAGATAGCAAAAACCAAGAGATTTTATTGTAGAGGGGCCCAAAAAAATCCCATAGTCTCAAATGAGAAGTTTCTAGGTATCACAACATTCAAGTAACAGTCCATCGAAGATTGCAACCATTTTGTACTTTAGACTCGTAAGGGATTCAACTAGTTGAACATAGCTCAGAGTGATTTGACATGTTTGGGTGTGAAAAAGGACTATTAATAGCATAAAAGGACCCATTTGTACATGTTGGAATAGTTCAATTGGTCACATGAGTTGCAAAGTGAAAGTTGCACCACTTTGCAACTTTACACTGCTTACATTTGACAACTTTTTCCTCAAACGAAAACTCACCACCACTGGAAAAAAATATGAGATAGTGAAAACAAAGAGAGGTTATTGTAGAGGGGCCTAATGTGATACCATAGGCTTAGATGATAACTTTCTAAGCATCACGGTATCCAAGTAACAACTCGTCAAAGATTGCAACCATTTTTCACTTTGGACTCTCAAGGGATTCAGTCAGTTGAACGTAGCTCAAAGTGATTTGATGTGTTTGAGTGTGAAAGAGGACCATTCATAGCATAAAAATACCCATCAAGATGCACTGGAACAATTCATTTCGTCACACAGGTTGTAGAACAAAAGTTTCATCACTTTGCAACTTTACATTGCTTGCATTTCACAGCTTTTTCCTCAAGAGAAAAGTTGCGAACACGGGAAAATTCCTATGAGATAGAAAAATATAAAAGATGCTATTGTATAGGGGCCAAACATGATCCCATAGGCTCAAATGAGAAGTTTCTAAGCATCATGGTATCTGAGTAATAGCCCGTCGAAGATTGCAGTCATTTTGCACTTTGGATTCTTACGAGATTTAGCTGGTTGAACATAGCTCGAAGTGATTCAAAATGTTTGCGTGAAAAAGGGGACCATTCCTAGAATAAATGTACCCAACCAACTGCATTGGAATAGTTCATTTGGTCACATGAGTTACAGAACAAAAATTGCATCATTTTGCAACTTTACACTACTTGCATTTGACAACTTTTTCCTCAAGAGAAAAATCACCACCATGGGAAAACACCTCTAAGATAACAAAAATTGAGAATGGTTATTGTATAGGATCCTAATGTGATACCATAGGCTCATATGAGAATTTTTTAAGTATCATGGTGTCCGAGTAATATCCTATCGAAGATTGCAACTATTTTGCACTTTAGACTCTTAAGGGATTCAACCAATTGAACATAGCTTGAAGCGATTCGGTGTGTTTGGGTATGAAAGATGACCATTCCTAGAATAAACATACCCATTCAGACATGTTGGAATAGTTAGTTTGGTCACATGAGTTTTAGAATGAAATTTTCACCATTTTACAACTTTACACTGCTTCCATTTGATAACTTTTTCCTCAAGAAAAACGTCACCACCATGAGGAAATGCCTCTGAGATAGAAAAAATTGAGAGAGGTTATTTGACATAGCAACGATAGGAGGGTCCTCAAGGAGAACTATCCAGACCATGCAGAAAGAGTAACACAATGAAAGAAACATAGAATATGGAGGCAAATGTAGGTGCAAGTATGTTCCTTAATAGAAATCTCAGTTACATTCGGCCAGCAACATTTGGGTTTACAGATTTGGCTCACAGGCCTGATATAACATGTTCAATAATACAACATTCCAATATGCTCCCATATTCAACTTGAACTCTTACAATTCATATCAATCTTAATCCCCTTAATCACCTACTAATTCTACTACCCTATTCTAATGATCGATTACAAGCTTTATACTATATCCATGATTCTGGAAACATCTGCGTCAGCCAAAGTTCATCGCATTATCCTTGAGGAGAGAAAATGTAACGTGTGCATGACTAGGTCGGCCTCAAATTTGAATTACTCTATCAACAGGTGCATAGAATGAAGTGTGAACATATAAGGAAGGTCGGGGCACTCCACAAAACACTTAGAATCACATTGTCGAGATTCGTAAGTCATGGGGATGATCCACGAATGATCATATTAACTCATAGGCTTGAAAACTATTCTGGTGTTGGTTCAAGAAATTGCCATGAAATTCTAGAAGCAATAACTTGTCAGAAAAATATCCAATCACATCCAAATCTTGGAATAAGAAAAATGAACATGTCCACAATGTACACAAAGATCTACAGGGTTTAGTGAGAAAAGATGATGAATCGACCAACATGAATTGAGCAAGAACAAAACAAGAACAAGACTGAAAGAAAATATTTTTTTGGTTGATGCAAGATTGCCAAGAACCAAGGATGCTCCTACATCAGACATCTAGGGTTAATGAAAAGTGAGTCCCTCACTTTACTGGGGCTAAATGAAAACCAAGTCGGTCTACCTTAGCCTAAGAAATCCAAGAAGAATCCTCAAATGGTCTGTCTTTCCATTTCACAAGATATTCTTTGTAATTTCTTCCACGAGTCTTCCTCCCATATCTAACATCCAAAATCTCTTCAATCTCATCTGACTGCTACTTAGGAAACTAGTTTTCCAATCTTCATTGTCTTCTCTAAATTCTACTTCATGCTACTAGTGTAGGTCTATAATGTTGAATATAAGCGATATACCCATGCCATCCGGTAACTCTACTTCATATGCATTTCTTGAATCAAATTTCCTCAAAATCCTATAAGGTCCAAACTTCCTCATCTTCAACTTAATGTTTGTTCCAACTAGAAATCTCTCCTTTCTCAAATACACCATCACCTCATCTCCAACTTCAAACTCCTTATGTCTCCTCTTCTCATCTTCTTTCTCCTTATACTTCTTGTTCATATCTTCCAACTGTTGATTCACTTGAATATGCACTTTCTTCATATGTTCTACAAATTCCTCTACTTCTACACTCTGTTTACCTTCCATACTAATATCTCTCAATTTTGATATACCTCTAGGATGAACTCTAGTAACAATTTCAAAAGGTGTCTTGCATATACTCTTGTTTACTTAATTATTGTAAGTGAATTATGCTTGTGCAAGGACTAAATCCCAACTTCTAGTTTTCTCTCCAACCAAGCATCTCAAAAAATTCCCTAAAATCTTGTTCACTACCTATGTCTGTCCATTAGTCTATGGGTGAAAATTAAAACTAAACTTCAAATCTATCTTCAACTTCTTCCAAAGTGTTCTCCAAAAGTAACAAACAAATTTTGTATCCATATCTAAAACTATACTCCTAGGTAATCCATGCAATCTGACCACTTCTCTGAAAAAAAAGTTTGCTACATGTACTGTATATGTTGTCTTCTTACAAGGTATGAAATGTGCCATTTGAGAAAATTGATCAACCACCACAAATACTGAATCATTACCTCTTTGTGTCCTTAGCAAACCAAGTATGAAATCCATGTCGATATCCTCCCAAGGTCTCTCTGGAACTGTCAAAGGTTTATACAATCCAACATTCTAACTAATCCCTTTTGCAACTTGAAAAACTTTGCAACTCTACACAAATTTCCTAACATCCTTATGAATTTGCGGCCAAAAGTAATTCTTACTTACCAAGGCTACTGTCTTGTCAATTCCAAAGTGTCCTGCCATTCCTCGACTATGTTTCTCCTTCACCAAGTTATCCCTCATGGAACTCTTGGGTATACACAACTGATTGCCTCTGAACAACATATCCCCCTAAATGAAATAATCCAACCACTAGATTCTATCCTTCGAAACAGGTTCTTTACAAGCTCTCCAAGGTTCTTCACTGTTCAAATATTGCAATGCTTGATGATCCATATACAACTAAATTCCTTAGGCAACAAATAATGTCTCCACTTCTTCAAGGCTTAAACTATGGCATAAAATTCTTGATCATACATTGAATATCTTCTCCTAGCATCATTCAATTTCTCATTGAAGTAAGCTACTGATCTCCCTTCTTGACTCAATATTGTTCCAATTGCATTACCACTTGCATCACAGTCTACTTGAAATACCTTATTGAAATCTGGTAAAGCCAACGCAGGCTGCCCAGTCACCTTCTACTTCAAAAACTCAAAAATTTGTTCTACTCCAGACGTCCATCTAAAATATTTCCTATCTCGTCTCATTGTTTATGTCATAAGACTACAAATAGAGCTGAAATTGCTAATGAACTTTTGGTAGAAACTAGCCAATCCATGAAGTGATCTTACCTCTCCAATGCTATTTGGCATAGGCCAGTCAACAATTGCTTTCACCTTCTCAGGATCCATCTTCAATCCATCTATAAAGATTACAAATCCCAGATATACCATTTCCTCCTTCATGAAACTACACTTCTTAATGTTTATCAACAACTGCTCTTCTCTCAACCTCTTCAAAACTTGTCTGATATGCAAAAAATGTTCTTCTCTACTCTTTCTAAAAATAGAGATTTCATCCAAGTAAACAATCACAAACTTACCCAATAATTTCTTTAATACCTCATTCACCAACCTCATGAAAGTACTCGGTGCATTTTTCAATCCAAAAGGAATCACCAACCACTCATACAGCCCTTCATTTCTCTTGAACATTGTCTTCCACTCATCTCCTTCTCTGATTCTGATCTGATGATATCCACTCTTCAAATCTATCTTTGTAAAGTATCTAGATCCACTCAAACAATCCATTATGTCATCCATTCAGGGCAAAGGAAATCTATACTTCACCGTGATCTTGTTTATGGCCCTAGAATCTATGCACATTCTCTATTCTCCATCCTTCTTAGGTGCTAACACATCAGGTACTGCACATGGACTTAAGCTTTCCCTGATTAAAACCTTCCTCAACAATTCGTGCACTTGTCTATTCAACTCCTCATTCTCTGTGGGTGTCATCTGGTGTGATGCCTTATTAGGAAAACTAGCTCCAAGAATTAGATCCATGCAATTAATAATACTCCTCACAGGTGGTAATCTATCAGGTACATTATCTAAAATGATCTCTTCATACTATGTCAGCAATTCCTTTATCTCTTCTGGTTGTTCTTCTACATGCTTCAAATCTTCAATATTCTTAGGTACCAAGGCATAACATATGTTCTCAGATCTCAACCCATCTAGGAATCTCCTTCCATCAACCAAACAAACTCTAGTACTCGTACAAAGCTCAACTGTAGGGACATCTTCCAAAGGCAACAAAATTCTTTTCATCCCATTAGCAACAATAGTATTATATTCTTCTTTCCATCATGAATAGCCTATCTATCATACTTCCAAGGCCTTCCCAACAAAACATGGCATACATCCATAGGCATAATATCACACAAAACTTCATCATGATAATTTCCTATCTTCAATTTCACCAAAAATTGTTCATTTACCAGTATCTTATGCTCATCCTGAATCCAAGCTATCTGATAGGGCTTCAGTTGTTTCAACCTTTCCAACTCCAATTTAGTCACCATCTCTTCAAAAACTAGGTTCTCATAACTTCCACTATCAACAATCACTTTGCAACATTTACCAGCTACCTTGCATCTAGTCTGAAACAAATGATTTCTCTACAATGGTTCCTTTTTTGCTTCACTTTGTAACAATACCCTTCTATTCACCAACACTTCTCCATCTTCCCTTTTATTAGATGATCCAGCATGATCTTCCTTATCAAAGGTTGTTCTCCTATTGTTCTCTGTCTTTCTACTTGTCTCTCCCTAACTACATTCAAATGCTCTATGTCCTTCTCCACCACACTTAAAGAAAGTTCAACTGAATACTCTTTTCTCCTTATCATCCTTTTTATAACCTTCATTCTAGTAGCCACCATATCCTCCTCTTTTGGAAGAGTTTCCATCACCTCTATGATATGAATTATCATTCTTACTAACCTCCTTATACTTATTTTGTTCTGGAAAAGAGCCTTGTCCTCCTCCAGTAAAAGTTCTTCCTCTTTGAAATCTTCCACCTCTTCCTCTCTATCTCTGCTCGTGTCTTTTATTTAGCTTGTCTTCTACCTTTAGGGCACATTGATATGCCTCTTCCACACTCTACAACTTAATCAAACTAATTTCATCTTGTATGGATGACCTCAAACCATTCAAATATTTGGCTACTTGCTCAATCTCATCCTCTAAATGTCTAGATCTAATATTCAACTTGTAAAATTCTTCAGTATACTCTGTCACACTAGATTCTTTCTACTTCAAATTCTAGAACTTCTTGAACAAACTAATCTGATAATTTGCAAGCATAAAAAATTTCTTCAACTTATTCACCATCTGATCATGACTTTATCTTTTATTTTCCTCTTCTTTACCTATCTATCTACAAATGTTCACACCAAAGGGATGCATGTCCTCTCAACTTTTTACAAGCAAACTTCACCTTCTTATCTTCAATGGTACCTTCAAATTCAAAATATTTTTCCATATCGGTTATCCAATCTAACAATACATCTAAATCCAACTTACCATTATAATCTGGTGGATTGAAATGTGGTTTTGTATTTTCTCTAGTTAGGGCTCTTATGAACCTCTCTTCTCCCTGATCAAGACCAGGTTGTTCTTCTCTTCCTCTTTCCTCCTGTACTTCTACCTCTTCATCACTCTCATCATCAACTGGTCGACCTCTTCTCTGGAAGCAATTCCTCTCAACATATCCATTAAAGAAGGGTTTGCATTTCCATGCACTCCATTTCCTCTACCATTTATTATTCCCAACATCTTTACACAAGTCCTCTGTAGCTACAAGTTGAATCCTCAATTTTCCACCTTGCAAAAAATCTTCAACAGGACTTCACAAACTTTGATGATCTCGCAAGGAACAAACCTCGCTCTGATACCTATCTAACGTAGCCACAGTAGAAGGGTCCTCAAGGAGAACTATCTGGACTGTGCAACAAGACTAACACAACAAAAGCAACACAAAATATGGAGGAAAATGCAGGTGCAAGTATGTTCCTTAAAATAAATCCCAGTTACATTCGACCGACAACATTTGGGTTTACAGATTTAGCTCACAGGCTTGATATAACATGTTCAATAATACAACATTCCAATATGCTCCTATATTCGAGCTGAACTCTTACAATTTGAATCAATATTAATCCCCTTAATCAGCTACTAATTCTACTGACCTATTCTAATGATCGATTACAAGCTTTATACTATATCTGTGATTCTGGAAACATCTGTGTCGATCAAAGATCATCACATTATCCAAGGAGAGAAAATGTAGCGTGCACATGAATAGGTCGGCCTCAAATTTGAATTACTCTATCAACAGGTGCATAGAATGAAGTGTGGATCTATAAGGAAGGTCGGTGACACTCCAGAGAACACTTAGAATCACACTGTCGAGATTTGCAAGTCATGGGGATGATCCATGAATTATCAAATTTACCGATAGGCTTGAAAACTATTCTGGTGTCGATTCAAGAAACTTCCATGAAATTTCGGAAATGATAACTTGCTAGAAAAAGATCCAATCACTCCCAAATCTTGTAATAAGGAAACTAAACATTTCCACGATGTACACAAAGATCCGCAGGGTCTAGTGAGAAAATATGATGAATCCACCAACTTGAACTAAGCAAGAACAAAATAAGAACAAGACTGAAAGAAAATATTTTTTTGGTTGATGCAAGATTGCCAAGAACCAAGGATGCTCCTACATCATTATTTTAGAGGGTCCCAACATGATCCCATCTTAGATGAGAAGTTTCTAAGTGTCACGGTATTCGAGTAATAGCTTGTCAAAGATTGCAACTATTTTGCACTTTGGACTCTTAAGGGATTCAGCCGATTGAACGTAGCTTGGAGCAATTCGACATGTTTGGGTGTGAAAGAGGACCTCACCTAGCATAAAAATACCCATATGAATGTGTTGGAACAGTTCATTTGGTCACATGAGTTGTAGAACGAAAGTTGCACCACTTTGCAACTTTACACTACTTGCATTTGTCAACTTTTTCCTCAAGTGAAAAGTCACCACCACAGGAAAACACCTTCAAGATAGCAAAAACTAAGAGATTTTAATGTAGAGAGGCCCAATTTGATCCCATAGGCTCAGGCGATAAGTTTCTAAGCGTCATGGTATCCAAGTAATAGCTCGTTGAAGATTGCAACCATTTTGCACTTGGGACTCTTAAGGGATTTAGTCGATTGAGCATAGCTCAGAGCGATTCAGAATGTTTGGGTGTAATAGAGGACCATGAATAGTGTAAACGTACCCATCCAGATGTGTTGGAACAATTTTTTTGGTCACATGAGTTGCAGAACGAAAGTTGCACCACTTTGCAACTCTACATTGCTTGCATTTGATAATTTTTTCCTCAAGTGAAAAGTCACCACCATGGGAAAACGCCTTTGAGATAGTGAAAACCAAGAGAGGTTATTGTACAAGGGCCCACCATGATCCAATAGGCTCAAACAAGAAGTTTCTAACAATCACAATAACATGACTAATAACTATCATAACTTCAATCACAAAACCCTTGACATCAAAACTGGAGCTTTTATTTTTTAATGTTTATTAACAGTAGTTGAAAACAACCACAAAAGGAATACCATATGACTAATTTTGAGTAAACCATTGTGAATGAAGATTGACCAATGAATATCAAGTACATGCTAAAATTATGTGACCAACCTAGTGCTTCACCTAAATAATCTAAAAATTACTGAAAAAAACTATTTTATTACCACACATGTAAATCCTTGGAAATTTTGGAAAGCTCCTTGCTTCAAATGAAGTGTCTTGGAAACATTCATTTGGAATTCCTTTCCATTGACCTTTTGATTCTAATTGCAAAAACACACACTTTTAATGACTCTACCACTTTTCCATCACTTAAGTTTGTTGTTCTAGCTTCACTTTAACAAACACATTTCCATGTAGAGCAATAAAAGGATGTGTTAGTTGTAAGACAATGCTAATAAGAAAGGGGGTGAAACTCTACAAAGAATGGAGAAGTCATGCCATTAGAAATTTTTTAGGGACAACAGGGTGTAAATTTCATTTTGTGTGGAGGTCAAGAATATAATGTGAGGTAAATGACAATAAATAGACAACCAACATAAATTATGCAAAGGATCATCAAACTATAGAAAGAGGACAAGGAAATACTCAAAAAACCACCATAAAGTGTTTAATTCAAAGGTCTTTTATTTTATGAAAAAAGCATTGAAAAGGTGTTTTAATTATTTCATGGGCCTTATTTTCATGATATTCATGTGCACGAGTGAAAAGGGATTAAGTTTCATCTTTGATTTTTGAGTTTTGAGGGAAATCATCTACGTGTTTGTAATGAAAAATGGGTTTTGTTTGAATTCATGATAAAACAATATGTGCAGATTGTTAAGCCTTATATTTCATAAGGATAAACCATTTTTATTAAGAGTTTACTGATTGGTAAGGTTTTGAAACCCTATGTATTGAAGGTGCAACAATTTTTGAAGGGGAAGCCTATTGATATAGGTACAGTAATTGGTCATAAATCCACATGCTTTTCCTTCAAGACAACTTTATAGTCACCATTGAATCCATTACTAAACAACTTCACAGTCATGGTTATGGATAGTGGTATCTTGTGAACAATGCAACCATGTTAGCAATGCAATGCATACTTCATGATGTTCAAATGCAAACATGTTTAGGGTAGTGCTTTCTTCACAATCACTAGGAGTAGGGACAATTATCAGATGCAGGTGAGTAGTGGTCATGGTGTCATTGCAGTCATTACAGGGATACAAATTTTGTGCAGATTTGAGAATATTTTTGGGGTGCAATTTCCTAGTTTGAAGGCAGTTTGCTGAAGTTTGATGTCAGGGTCAGTTTTCCTTGTTAATGCAACCTTTCCAAATCAGAAATTTTGAGAAAGTTTCCTATTCTAAAGTATTTTGGCAGTGATTTGTGGCAGGGTCAAAATTCAAATTGTAACAAGGAAGGTTTCAATCAAGGGGTGAATTTAGAAGTTTAATTTATTTATAAAGGCATCTCTAAACCTTTCTTTTCTTTTAGTTTTGGATTTTTAGTTGTCTGTCCATTTCAACAAATTGAAGTTGTGAAACCTATTTTCCTTCATGCAAAAGGTTGAAACCAACACCTTCATATGAAATATAATCCTTTAAATGTAAACCATAAACCATTACAACTAACTTTAAATGTAAACCATAAACTGTTATGCTTTAGATAAGAATACCAAAAGGAAGTAACACCATGACTAAAATTTAGTTGAGTTGAATTGTGCACAAGCTTATATATATTTTAAAAGGACAAGAACAAGAGCTGCATATATGATAAATAGACCTCATTGGAAAGGAAGAAAAAAATCAATTGAGGCATATTAAGGAATATACACATTTGCATGTAATAATTTCTCATAATTTTTGTATTTCAAAAAATACATTAATACAATAACAAATATTACAGTAGTAATGGAAAAAAAATGAAAATCCTCCCATTTCTTAGTACTTGTAGCAATACATGCAGGGAATTAATCCTCCCATTTGCAGCCCAGGTCATGAAATATCTTGTATAAGAAGAAACAAAAGGAGTTGTTGCACAATTTTTTTTCTCCAATCCACCTCAGGTGACCTATTTATTTGCATTCCAAATGCTTGAAAACATGTACATCCCCTGCTCCCTTGGAAACACATGGGTAGTAGCCTCGGTGTGCTTGTGTACTCTCACTAGAATTTGGTCCACAAAAAACACGTAAAATCCTAACAATTTCAGACATGAAGTCACATTAAAATCATTAAAAGACCAATAACTAAATAATGTCAGGTATACACCTTCTGACTAGATCTATTGTCACCTTCATGCATGCTATAAGTAGATTAATTCAAGGTCCTACAATGGTGATGTGGCCCATCTTTCACTACTTTCTCATCTCTCGATGATCGTAGGTATAAATGTCATGAATATATAAACATAATTAACATAAAACATGTAGCATATAAGAATCCAACAAGTATAGGAAATAGAAAAGAAAGAGAAGATTGAAAACCAAATAATGCACCAGCAACTGATGTTTCTCATACCATTGAACACTTCCACCAGCAACCGATGTTGTTCTTTTCTTAAGTTGATAATCTTTAATGAAGCCTTTCCCTTTTTTCTCCTTCTCTAGTCTTGCATATCTCTTCACTAAAGCAAACATCTAATTAATAAGTGGGTGAAAATACAATCACAAATGCATCAATGACAGTCCTAAATGCATATGAAATCAAACACCAATAGAGAATATCAACTTAAAGGTAGCTAATAGAGAGCAACATAGTCATTTTGCAAATTAACAATAATGCAATATTGGAAACCCTTCTACAGTCAAACTTACGCTTGAAAGAAAATAATGATAAATAAAATGACTTCACAAATTCAATGTGCATACTTACAAATCAATCTAGGGAACCATTTGGTTCTAATCTACTCTTTATTGTGTCAAGTATTTCCTAGTGGTCAAACTCACACACTTTCCACAAGTTCTTTTTTGTAGGTTTTCCGTTATATTTTATCAAATGAACATTGGTTGTGATGAGAAGGTTTGAGTAGTGAAGAATCTTTGGTGCATGTCAAAGTCCTCAAACAACCAAACTACAACATTCTTAACTAGGAACCTTCTAAGCCATGTTTTAGTAATAGCCACTGAACTTGTAGGATATTCTATGTTCTCTCCATCTATAAATTGGGCCTCTAATTTCTTTTTGGCCTCAATACAATGACACAGGTAATAATATGTTCCCTCTTCATTTTTTTCATATGCAATCACCACATAAACATGCTCTGCAGTTATATGTTCATCTTGTTAGATGTATTTAATGAACATCACAATAAAACAACAAAGAACGTTATATTACCCGGTTCTAGTAGGTTTGATACATGATCAAAGTCTGTAGATGATTGCATCTCTATGATTTGTAGTCATTGGGAGCTTATAAGTGTCAAGTGGGGTTAGAATTCTTATAGAACATTCATCAACCCACTCTTTTGAGTTGCAATCATTCCATGCTTGAAGTGTACATGCAGAAAAAAAGTTTGCCATCTTTCACGTATGGATAGTCCATGTACCTGCTTTGGAGCTTCTAAAAGAGCATAGCTCACTTGATCCTATTAGTGTGCAACAATCCTCATATTTTGCAATGTTAGTGTCATCTACTAACCAAAAAAATCTATGAACTAAAGAATTACCTTCATTACCTGGACCCATTACATGATTGCACCACTTGACAATTGATTTTGCATTTGTCAACTTTACACTATCATTGTTCTTGTGATAAGGCTCTTTTGATACATCACCTACTTCATCATGCTCCCCCTTTCCATGTCCAACCTCTAATAATTTCCACATATGTTGAACACTACTAATCCTATGCATCATGCTCAACCAATAAAACATTATGGAGTTCTTGAATTACGATGTACAATTATCTGACCATATGATATGCTAATTGAATTATATGCCCCTGCTAGCTAGATCAACATAGAACATCTGAATGCAACCTTACATAAACTTTGTAGAATGTGTGTGATCATCACTGATGTAAAAGTGATACTCCCTCAATACCTTCCTATTATCCTCTGTACTATCATTTGCATGAATGAATTCTATATGCACAAATATAGCAACCTACGTGGAGTTGTAGTATTGTGATTGCACCTCATTTTGTGGTTGTAGTGTGTAGTTCTCCATGAATTTGACAACTGAAATGATGCTATGAGGAAATTTTTCCTTGCATAACTTGAACTATGAGTCCAACCATCGAGCTCTATGTGTATGTCTTACATACTCATAAACCACCTGATCATAGAAAATTCCCATAAACTGATACATTGGAATCTTATCACTGACCAATTCACATTTCTTTGCTTCTTTCCCATCTTTTAGACTATAGGCCATTGTCTTGTATTTTCCAAATTCTAAAATTCCATCTCCAATTGTGAGTGTACTAGCCATGTGTTGGAAAATTGGAAAATTTTGCATGCCACCACAATGATCACATGTGCCATCCAAACATGGCCTCTTGCAAAAAAAATTACCATCCACTATTTTACATAAAATAGAAGATAAGAATTCCCTTGAGGATTTAGGTGGAGGCCTTATGTTACATTCTTGCAAAACATTGTTAGTATATGCATATCTACACATATACGTTGATAAACATCATAATGATTAGAAAACACAATATGTACTCTACAACAACAAGTAGTGAGTGTATGATTTATTTTGACATAAAAAGGCTTTAGCATTTCAAAATATCTTTGACATATTTTAACTTAAGGAAACCTCTATACAAAATCAGAAAAAAATTGGGTTTGAGTGGTATCCAAAAAATACTTTGGTTGGTTTATGGATTTGACTACCAATTCTCCTTCTTACAACATCTCTTTGATTGGGAGAGGTCCTTTTGTTATCCTTCCAAAAATATTGTATTATAGATCTCAAGGCTTGAGCAATTTCTTTATCTTTTCATGGTACTCTACCCAAGAATTCCCATAACTCATTGCTATTTGGATCCTCCACTCCTTCACGCTTTCCTTTGGCTCTCATTAGAGATGATCTACTTATTTTCAAAGATATACTTGTCTTTGTAAGGTTCATCTTGTTCCTTGTTTGACTACTTAAAAGTTTTTTTTCATCACACATCATGTGGCACAACTATCTTTCATGCATGAGGTAGAACCCACACTCTCGTATGCACTCATCAGATTCTTTACAATGAAATTTTTACTTGATTCATTTGATGTTCTTAGCCCAAGAGCCTTCATGGTGGGCCTAAAATTGAGTTGCCTCATCATTTCAACAAATAGTTGACATCTTCCACCCTCGCTTAGCTTCTCAAAAAATAAAATCCATATCCTCTTTACATATCTTTGACATGTACATTTTGGAATCTTATTAGGTATCCATTTCAAAACATCAGAATCAATATCAATCAAATATTTAGGTTTTCTATACAAAACTCTAGGAGTTCTCAAAAGTAAAGTTGTGTCAACATTAGGAATGTCAACAACATTTGGTATAGATTGTGTACCTTCAATCAGAGGTGAAATTGATGGCATACCTTGAGATTGACATGTAAACGATGTTGTACCTCCAAATTGAGATGTGGTATGTGGAATGCCTTCAAATAGAGATGTTTTTGTTGATGTACTTTCAAATCTACATGTTGTTGATGGTGTGTCTTCCAATAGAGATGTGTTTTCTAATGTACTTGGAAAACCACATGTTTTTAATGGTGTGTCTTCAACTAGAGATGTGACTATTGTTGTAATTTGAGCATGATATATTGTAGATGGTGTGCATTGAACTTCACCTATGGTCCTTGATGTGCCCCCAACTTCAGGATCCATTTGTGTCCTTCCACAAAGTTTGTTCGTTCGTTCCCTTTGTGTTTCCAATTGGACATATCTCTTAGATTGCACTGGTATTTCTTATTGTAAGGGATGCAATTCATTTTCTTCATGAGATTACATTTTTTATTCTCATGTCCTTGCATTTTTAACTTCGTGTTCTTCTGGTGCTAGAGGCTTTGGCCGTTTCCTTGGCATGACGTTGAAAACTACATGTTCACAAACACACATAGAAAAAAAGTAGGTAATGTATTTTATGAACATATTCATATTGCATTTTATGAAACACACAAATCTTTCGATGAAACATATTCATATCACTTATTGCATTGCATTGCATAGATCTTTCAAACTCAAAGATTTACTTCATGTTGCATAGTTCTACCAAAGCATTTTTCATACATTTCTACCAAAGAATTTTTCATATGTATGTATACCTCATCCTTTTTCATACATTTCTACAAAAGCATCTTATCAAACATGTCTATGCTACAACATTTTTCATACATGTCTACTTCAACCTTTTTCATACATGTCTACCAAAGCATTTTATGGAAGAAGGAAATGAGTTGTTTGGAAAAATTCCTCAAAGAAATATGGTCTCATGGTGATGGACATCACCATGAGACCAAATTTCTTTGAGGCATCCTTTTAAACAACTCACTTCCTTTTTCTATGCAACCACATTTTCCATACATGTCTACCAAAGCATCTTATCAAACATGTCTATGCTACAACATTTTTCATACATGTCTACCTCAGCATTTTTCATACATGTCTACCAAACCATTTTATGAAAGAAGGAAGTGAGTTGTTTGGAAAAATGTGTCAATAAATGTGGTCTCATGGTGATGGACATCACCATGAGACCACATTTCTTTGAGGCATTATTTCAAACAACTCACTTCCTTTTTCTCTGCTACCACATTTTTCATACATGTCTACCAAAGCATCTTACCAAACATGTCTATGCTACAATTTTTTTCTTACATGTCTACCTCTATACCACAAGAAAATTAGGTAATGCATTTTTTGAAACATATCCATACCATTGAATACATTGCATTTTATGAAACATATTCATTTCGCTGATTACATTGCATTGCATATCTTTAAAACTCAAAGTATTACTTTACATTGCATAACTAATGTAACTTATCAAACATTGCATATCTTATCGAACATATCTTTTGATTCCTATACGTAATGTAACTAATGTAACTTATCAAACATTGCATATCTTATCAAACATTGTTGTCCCCAACCTAGGGTTTATAGCAAGCTTCAAAAAACCCATAACTTTTGATGCATCCAATGAAAACCTACAAAACTTGGTACTAATTTTCTATAGGCCTATATCCATGTGATAACAAAATGAGGGTTGCTAAATCATCATTTTGCATGAGTTATTGAGGATATTTTGTTTATTTTTTCAACTGTATTGTGTAAAACCTAGTACTTTGGGGGATTTATATAAAATTGCTTCATGTAAACGTTGATCAATGTTAAGAATGGTTTGAGGGGAGTATTTTGAGTGCATACAAGTTCTTAGGAGAAAATAAGTGTCAAACCCAGGGTATAAGTTATTACCACCTTTGAAAACTAGAGAATATTGTGCTTATTGTTGTCAAAACCACATTGTGATTGTCCTTCAAAGCTCCTTGATTTGTCATAGAGAATGATGAAAAACACAACCAAGAAATGAAGAATTAATTCAAATAAGGGTTTGTGATGCTATATCTTGGAATTATTCACTATTTCTTTTGCAATGAGGTAACTTAGAAAGATAATAAGCATTTTCAATTGCACAAAATTTTCCCATTTTTATTTGTTAGAAAGGTAAATGGTATGAATGAATGGAAACTTGCATTAACAACTATGTCAATTCACTTGAATTTATCTAAGCACATGATGAAGGTTATTTTTTTATGGCACAAAATAATGAACAAAAACTTTCATTAACATTGATGAAAGCTCTTAAGTTTTCCAAATTAGTTGAAAATAAAAGTTTTCCTGCAACCATCACTAAAAACCACAAGTCAACAATGAATAGAAATTTTGAGTCACACCATACTAGGGAAAACACCTCACACCAAGTCTAGGTATCAACCATTGCCTATCAAGTTCTTAATTCATGAGGAAATGGTTGGTCAACAAGATAAAATATTTATATATTTATGATGATGAATATGATTTTAGGCATTCAAATGCATAGATGTTTCCAAATATATTATAGCTTCAAGAATAAAATTGAAGGGAAGTGTTTGAGTGATGATTCAACTAATTGCTTATTTGTGGATGATTTAGTTAGGATTCTGACACCCTAAATAATGAAGAAATCAAATGCATAGAATTACATTAGAAGAGGTTAATGGTACAATCCATCAAGGAGCATAAATGAATTTTGAAATCCTCTAGATATATATGTTGTTTACATTCCATGAGACCACATTGCTTTGAGGCATTTCCTTGAGGCATTTTTTCAAATCCGCTATATAAGTTTACATGAATTTGAATCTATTATGTCATGTTTTCCATTTTTTATCTTAAAACTCCTAAAAATTAAAATTTTATATGTAGGATCCATCTAATTAAATGTTTAATTATATGTGTAACTGTAATGAATAATAAAATCGTCAAATGAATGTTCTATAAATTTTCAAAACAAAATAAAAAAACTCAATATAAACATCTACCTAAAATTAAATAGAGTGAATTCCACTAGCCATGATGGAAATGGACTACTATAAGCAATTCAAATATAATTCATAAGAAAATTTGTGTTATGTTGATGTCGTTTATATAACTTTAAGCATGAATTCATCTAAATTATGTCATGTTTTTCATTTTTTTTCTTCAAACTCATAAAAATTAATTTTTTTTATGCAACTTCCATCTAATTCAATGTTGAATTGTATGTCAAAATCTTATGATTAATAAAATCATGAAAGGAATTTGGTTTATATTATCAAAAACAAACAAATAAACTAAATAAAAACATTTCAATATTACCAAAATGATTATATTACCTAAGATAATGTAAAATGATGTAGAAACTTCAAATTGACTTCTTCTAAATTGTCTAGCATGCAAATTGGTGGTAAAAAGGTGATGGATCAAGCATAGATTGGTACAACAGGGAGTCAACTGCATAAAAAAGGCGGTCCTGAGTTGGATAAAGTATTGAACTAGACAAATACATAAACATGTGGCCTAAATCACAGGGTCAAACCCTATTTTATTATTCCAAGGAAAAACACATTTAACGCTCGCCAAATTTGGAGAGAACCAAATTTGGCAAGCGAAATTTATTGCATTGAAATGTTATCCAATAGAGAGGGATGGAGTGAGACCTGAGAGAGAGTTATCTAGTTAGGGTGGGGAGAAAGACCTGAAAATGGGAGAGGGGTTGGGAGGGATGAGACCTAAGAGAGACAAAAAGACCAAAGTGGGAGAGGGGGTTGGAGTGAGATATATTTTTCTAGGTAGGGTGGGAGGTATATGAGATCTAATAGAGAGGGAGTGTGGGAGAGGGGATTGGATTGAGAGAGATTAGTCTAGGTAACGTGGGAGGGAGTGAGACCTGAGAGAGTTATTCAATTAGGGTGGGGGGAAAGACCTGAGAGAGGGAGATGGGTTGGGAGGGATGAGGGGGAGAGAGAAAGATAAATACCTAAGAGAGGTAGATGGAGTGAGAGATACAAAGAGACCAAATGGGGAGAGAGAGAGGGAG
>VDFB02306204.1:92307-104016 GCA_007258455.2 Sequoia sempervirens
AGAGGGTAGAGGTTTCAAGGGTTTAGAGTTTAATGGTTTACAGTTGAGGGTTTAGGGTTAGGGAGAGAGAGGGAGAGGGACCTGAGAAAGAGAGAGAGGGGGGTCCTAAGAGAGAGAGAGAGGCACCTAAGAGAGAGAGAGAGAGGTGTTGGACACTAAGAACACTGAGAGGGGGGTGAATCAATGTTCAATGATTTCTACTTTCAAAATAGATCTAAAATTGTCAACATCAATAATAGAACTTCATTTATCATTTCCAGTACATAACAGATGAAAACATTCAAAACATGCAATCATATTAGTGAACACCATAACACCAGATATTTTTATGTGGAAACCCTATTAGGGTAAAAACCATGGTGGAGACCAATCCACGATTTTTACTCTGTTAAAAGTAAATAAAAGAGGGGAATGCACTTGCATTCAGGCGCACTACCTAAAGCTCACTACTCAAAGAAAAGAGGCTCACTACCTTACAAATATGATAAATTTTACAACAAGATTTGAACTGAGAATACAACATCAACAAATACTAGGATTCAATTCCACTAAAGCTCAAGATTAAATTTTGGATCTCCTAACCAGATTGCACTTCTGCTCCACTCTGCTCTGTACTGCTTAACATACAAAAACTGTTCTACTTTCTGACAATTGATCTTCTCTTTTTCACTCTCTCCTTATAACTATATTATATCAACCACCATGATTTGTATTTT
Source organism: Sequoia sempervirens (assembly GCA_007258455.2). Classification (NCBI taxonomy): domain Eukaryota; kingdom Viridiplantae; phylum Streptophyta; class Pinopsida; order Cupressales; family Cupressaceae; genus Sequoia; species Sequoia sempervirens. The sequence goes on from VDFB02306204.1 coordinate 93,024, forward strand.
TCGCACACATACACATCCACACACACACCTTCATATATATCAAAATGAATTACCAATCTCCTTTATATACCCGCTAACCAGAGATTCAAAAGTATATCAGCCTCACAATAAGATATAATATTTTTCTTTTATGTCAGATCGCATCACCTAAGTGGAAGATAAGCATACCCACACAAGTCATCTAGAATTTAGTAGGGACCCAAACATAAGTAATAGAAAAACACACATTCCACATAGATCCACAAAACATCATATGAAGTATGTCGGCCACAATGGAAAATAAGCCATGAATCATGCTACCAAATCTCTTTACTCCAACTACAACTTAGGTTTATACCACAAACTCATTAGAGGATACTGTAAATGCTAATAAATATTTCCTAGAGGTCCACGCCATGAAATAATGATCTGGTATAGTGAGTGATACCATTGATAGTTTCACTTGCGCAACCGGATGTCCTATTCTCCAAACTTACTACTGGTAGAAGTAATGCTAATACTGCAGATCATACTATTGACTCTAGTTACCATAAATGACAACACAAGTAGCCAAAAATTATCTCTCCAATCCTTATTCCAACAAGAGGAAGAGACCTGAGAGAGAGGGAGAGAGATAGAGGGAGTGAGAGATAGAGGGAGTGAGAGAGAGAGAGATATGATAGAGGGAGATGAGGTAGGAGGGAGAGACTTAAGAAAGAGAGAGAGGGAGAGGGGGTAGGAGGGAGAGACTTGAGAGAGAGAGAGGGAGAGGAAGAGTGGGAGAGACATAGAGTGAGTGAGAGAGAGAGAGAGTGGGAAGAGGGAGATGGAGAGTGGGTGGAGGAGATCTGAGGAGGAGAGAGAACTGGAGAGGGAGAGGGGGTAGGAGGGAGAGGACTTGGAGAGAGGGAGAAAGATGTGGAGGGAGGAGAGAGAGAGAATGGAGAGAGATAGAGAGGGAGAGAGGAGTGGAGAGAGAGAGAAGGGGGGGGAGGAAGGAGATCAAAGAGAGAGGGAGAGACAGAGTGGAGAGAGAGAGAGAAAGATAATGGAAGAGAGGGAGGATGGAGACATCAAAAATCAAAGGGGAGAGAGAGGAACATGAGAAAGGGGGGGCTGGGAGGAGATAAAGATTTTAGGTGGTGGAAGGAATGAGACGGAGAAAGAGGGAGTGGAGAGTGGATGGGAGGGAGATTGGGGTTCAGGTAGTGGAGGGAGACCTGAAGAGAGAGAGAGAGACGGGAGGAAAGCATCCAATTAGGTGGGAAAGGACCCACAAAGGGAGGGAGGGATGGAGAGGAAAGAGAAAGATAAATAATGGAATATGGAGTGGAGAGAGGGGACAGGAGATAGATGAAACAGGGTGGAGAGGAAATGGAAAGAGCAAAGATGGGAGGGAGACATCCAAGAGGAGAAGGGTGAGAGGGATATTTTGGAGGAAGAGACCCAAGAGAGAGGGAGTGTGAGAGAGGGGGTCTGGAGACATAGTATTCTTAGGTAGGTGGAGGGAGTGGATATCTGAGAGAGAGACCAGAGGGAGAGAGAGTTATATCTTAGTTAGGATGGGGAGGACCGAGAGGGAGAGGGTGGTGGATGGAGGGAGGACAATGGAGAGAGAGGGGGTGGGAGGAATATAGGAAGGGAGAGACTTGAGAGAGAGCAAATGGGAGGGATAGAGCGATAAAGAGGCCTGAGAGGGGGAGTTATCCTATACATTAAACCCTCAACCCTATACCTTAAACCCTAAGGATGGAAGACAAGGTAGCGACTATAGAAGAGACCTAGAGAGGGTTGAGAGAGAATGGGTATATATTGGTTAAGAGGGAAGGAATCAAAGAGTGTATGAAAGGTAAAACCTCAACTATCCATCTACAATCATAAACCACAAACTCTCAGCATTATCAAAGTGGTCGAGCAAAGAGAGGGGAAAGTTAAGTTTTTGTCAAAGCAACTCATTTGGCGAGTGCCAAATTTGGCACTCACCAAATGAGCTGCTTTGGATGAGTGAATGCACAAGATTTTTCAAATTTCCTCATATTTTTTTCCATGCTCACCATCATGTTTGCATGTCTTTCAATGCAAGTTTATAAAAAAACCATGATGGTGTTAACCTCTCTCTTAGCTATCTAAATATATAAAGAAAATTCATTTTGATTAAGTTAAGGTTTTGATCCATAACTTCTCTTGTAAATGCCTCTATTTTTGGTCAAAAACCAACATGTACTAGTTTTAGGATATATTTTTACTCCTTCATCGAAATGAAAAACAAATTACATTTTTTTAAACCAGGCTCCATTCTACACGTGATGAAAAAAAAATCAATTTTTGATTAGTTTTCAAAAAAATTAGGGGGGAGCACGCTCAACTTTCAACTTTTCAGGATGTTTCCATTTCAAAATTTATAAGACATTATATTCATTAAAAAAATTATACGAAATGAGGTTAAACTACATGGTGTTAACTAATTTCTCATCGTTCATATTTTTGAAATTCTAAAAAAAAGTTAATGAAAAAGGGGGGGCCTCAAATGCTATTCTACTTTTTTTATCAAAACAGAACTTGTTTCGCCCCCCCTTTTTGAGACTCTTAATCTTCATTAATTTCAAAACTAATTAGTAGCTTAGAAACTAGACTTAGAGCACTTCAACTCTTATTCTTGCTAAATCTTGAAATTTTGAGTGTAACTATCTTTATTTTCTCGTGAAAATCAAAAAAAATTGATTTCAAAAAAAAAAAGTGGCATCTTAAGAGCCTTTTTTGTGTCACAGATCCATGCATTTACCCTCGTGGTGGATTCCTTATTACATTGAGAATTTTTTCTGTGTAACATTTCTCTTCTATCTTCTTTGTTTCTTTTTGTGGCAGTGAGCTTTGGTTGTAAGCCTTTTTAGACAGTGTGTCCTATTTTGGTAGTGAGCCCTTGTACTGGATTTGCAATTACTTATATTGTGAGATAATCATCACCATGGTTTTTCCCTCATTGGGTTTTTCATGTAAATATGGTGCTCTCTTATGTATGATTTTTCTACATTTCATGATCTTAATCACTTTAACAAAATAAGGGCTTAATGAATGCTTGTGGATTTTATTACTATTGAGGGTTTTGATGTTATAATTTACTACAATTGATTCATCCCCCCTCTCAATTGTCTTGTCCATTCAACAATTGGTATCAGATCAAGGTTCCTTGGAGAAGAGCTTAACCTCTTGAGGTAGATCAAAGATGGTGAAACAGATTGATTTCCCTAGATTTGATGGAACAAATAATGCATTATGGAAGACAAAGATGGAAGGATATCTATCATATCATGGATTTGAGATTGAAAAGGTAATAAAGATTCAATATGTTACACCTTAGAATGGTCAAACAAGAAAAGTTGCAGAATCTAAAGTCACAATTTGAGACCATGCGAATGTATGAAGATGAACCAATTTCAACCTACATGCAGAGAGTTGATGAGCCAGTAAGTGCCATGAGAGGTCTTGGTGTGCAAGTCAAAGAAACTAGGGAGGTAAAGAAATTTCTCAAAAACTTCCTAATTCATATAGTGAAAAGGTATCTACTATAGAGGAAGTTGCAAATTTTAATACTTATTCTAGAGATCAATTGATTGGTACACTAGCTGAACATTTAAAATGAGAAAACTTGGTCTAAAAAATGGTACAAAAGTAGAAACTACTTTTAAGGCTGGAAAATCAGAAAAGATTGAAGATTCAGAAGGAGAAGATCTTGATGATGTGGAAGATAAATTTGTAAGAAGGATGAAAATGGCACCAATAAGTAAAAAGGTAAATTACCTTTCAAATGCTTTTGTTTTAGAAAATTAGGTCATTATGCTTCAAGATGTCAAAACAAAGTTGTGAACAATAAGCGTAAAGAGAATAAAGGAAAGATGATCAAAAGAAGTTACTATGTCAAAGAAGATGCTAGTATTTTTTATGATGAATTTTATTATGGAGATGTTGATGAAAATGAATTCTTGTTCTTGAATTTAAAAGATGAATCTACTTCTACTAACTCTAAAAATTGTGTGAAGGAAAGTGTTTCGGAGAAGGTTGAAGGTACTTTGGTTTCTTCTTTTCATGATAAACAAGATAAGAACTACTAGGTTGTTCACAGTGGCTATTCTAATCACATGACTAGAGACAAAAGTAATTTTTTTAAACTTGAAAATTATGATGGAGGATTAGTTAAATTTGGAGATGATTCAAGAGCTAAGATTTGTTGAATAGGTTCAATCAATTTTGATGGAAAGCATAACACTAAAGATGTTTACTATGTTAAAGGTTTAAGGCATAATCTTTTGAGTGTTAGAAAAATGTGTAGCAAAGGATATAATCTTGTGTTTAAGGATGAAACATGTGAAATTAGCAAAGGGTATGGAACTTTGATTATTGCTGGTAAGAGAACTAATGGAAACATCTATCAGCTTAAGGGTGTTGATGGTCATTTTGTCATGTCCCAGATAAATGATAGTTGGTTATGGCATCAAAGGATGTGTCACATGAATTTTGATAATTTGGTGACAATCAGTTCAGTTCATGCAGTAAGAGACCTACCAAGAATCACAAAGACTATCAATTTTGTTTGTAAGAATTGTCAGTTTGGAAGGAAAGTAAGGAGTAGTTTCAAAGGAAAGGACCAATCTACTACTAGAATATTGGAATTAATACATATAGATATTTGTGGTCCTACAAGGGGGAGAAGTCTCCAAGGTGAAAGGTATTTTATGCTTTTTATTGATGATTATTCTAGAATGGAATGGGTTACTTTTCTTAGATATAAATCTGATGCACTAGATAGATTCAAAGCATTTAAAGCTATTATTGAAAATGAAATGGATTTGAAAATCAAATGTTTAAGGTCTGACAGAGGTGGAGAATTCATCTCCAATGAGTTTAACATGTTTTGTGAAGTTCATGGAATAAAGAGGCACTTGTTTTCCCATAGAACTCCTCGACAGAATTGAATGGTTGAAAAAAAAATTAAAATTGTTCAAGAAGCTACTAGAATTACGATGAAAAAAGAAAATCTACTAGAAGTCTACTAGACAAAAGTAATTCATACTATTGTTTATATACTTACAGATTTCAAGCCAAAGCTAACAACACAAAGACTCCCTATGAGTTATGGTATGGAAGGATTCCTACTATCAAGTACTTTAGAGTATTTGGAAGAAAAGTTAGGAAAGTTTGATGCAACGTATGAATAAGGTATCTTCCTTGGATATTCTACTAAAAGTAAAGCATACAAATGTCACAACAAAAGGTTGAGAAATATTGTTGAAAGTGAAAATGTTAAGGTTGATGAAAATTTGTAGAATTCAATTGCAGTAGATGGATATGTGTCAGATGATCCTAATTACATAGAAGAACAAGAAGAAAAATCTGAAGAAGTGCAGAATGAAGAGGAACAAGCTTCGAAGAAGACCCCTAAGACCCCTAAGTATGTGAAAAAGAATCATTTTGAAGATCAGATCAATTAAGACAAGAGGAAAGGAGTATTGACAAGAAATAGAGATGTTGAAGCTAAGGTAAATCTATGTTTACTTTCTAATGTTTAACCTAAAATAGTGAGTGAGGCATGTAAAGATGAACATTGGATGAAGGCAATGGAAGAACAACTTATGCAGATTGAGAAAAAATAGACTTGGGAATTGGTTCCTAGACCGGTAAGCAAGAACATAATTGGAACTAAGTCGGTATTTAGAAACATGTTGAATGAAAATGGAGAAGTGGTAAGAAATAAATCAATACTCTTGTGTAAGGGTTACTCACAAGTGGAAGGAATAGAATTTGAGGAGAAATTTTCTCTGGTGGCTATGATGGAAGCTATGAGAATGTTTTTGGAATTTGTAACACGTAAGGACTTTAAATTTTATTAGATGGATGTGAAGTCTATTTTTTTGAATGGTGAATTGGAAGAAGAGGTTTACATGGAACAACCATAAGGATTTTAGTTTTCAGATCAATCGGATATGGTGTGTAAACTGAAGAAGGCATTATATGGATTGAAGCAAGATCCCAAAGCTTGGTATGGAAGATTGGATAAATATTTGATACAAAAAGGATTCATTAAAGGCACCACAGATAGTAATCTTTAATTCAAATTTGAGAAAAAAAAAACCTTGATAGTGGTTATGTATGTGGATAATATTATCTTTGGAGGCAATGAAGCTATGTGTAAGAAATTTGTAAAAGAAATACAAAAAGAGTTTGAGATGTCAATGTTTGGGGGAATGAATTTCTTCCTTGGGTTACAAATCAATCAAACAAATAAAGGCATTTTCATTTCACAACAAAGTATGTCAGAGAGATGTTGAAGAATTTTAGAATGGAAGACTCCAAATCGGTATGAAATCCTATGGTGACTAGTTTTAAATTGAGCAAAGATGATGATTCACCTAAGGCTAATTAGAGAAAATATAGATCTATGATTGGTGGAATGCTAAAGAAACACATGTTGCAGTAGTGAAGAGGATATTAAAATATTTGAAAGGCACTCTAGATTATGGCTTATGGTATCCTAAGGATACTGATTTCATATTAAGTGTTTATATAGATGTAGATTGGACTACTTGTGTTGATGACAGGAAAAGTACAAGTGGTGTGGCATTCTTTCTTGGATGTAGATTGGAGTCATGGTTAAGTAAGAAAAAAGATTCAGTTTCTTTATCCACTACAGAGGTCGAGTATATTGCAGTAAAATCTTGTTGCACACAAGTTTTGTGGATGAGATAAGCATTGAAGGATATCAAAGTAGTGTATGATGATCATATATCTATCTTTTGTGATAATACAAGTGCAATTAACATTTCAAAGAATACAATGATGCATTCAAGGAGAAATCATATATCAATTAGGTATCACTTTCTGAGAGAGAAGGTTATAGAGAATGAGGTGAAGCTTGAATATGTACCTACACAGGATCAAATTGTTGACATGTTCACTAAGGCTCATCCTAAGGATACTTTTGAGTATCTTTGCGATAAGTTGGGGGTTATTTCCCCTTTGTCTCTAAACTAGATGCATATGGAGATACATAAATCTAGTGGATCTATGGATTCATCTCTTTTTTGGACTAATGTTGGGGGCTACCTCTCAAGGGGGGTAGGTAGAGTCATGTGCTTTCATTGAAGTTGTTGATTTGGTTGGGTGTACTCCTAAGGGGAGTATTCAGAGAAAGTATCATGGTTCAGTGTCAAAGGAAGAGAACAATGCAAAAAAAATTATCCTTTTCCATTGATGTCAAAGGGGGAGAGAGAATCATGTGAAAAATTGTATCTACTCAATGAGAGAAAAGAAAGAAAATCTTAAGACAGTGTATTCAGAGTTATGTTGTAATTGATGGTTTTTCACATCTTGTGTTTTTTGTCAATGACAAATGGGGAGATTTCTTCAAGTATGAAGGTGTTTTCATTGATTTCAACAAGATTTCAATAGGCTGGTATTGTCATTCATGTCAACTAGGTGTTGAGGAATTTTGTTGCATGTCGAGGATATTGAGAAAATTGTGAAAAAGAGGAAGAAAAAAAATTTGTAGGTTGTGCATGTATAGTTGAGATATTCAGGAAGTGTTGTGAGTCCATGGACCTATATTTATGTTCCAACTTTTTTGGAGATGTGTTGGAATGAAGTAATGTGCTGAGATGATGTCTCTAGTACTTGGTTTCCAAGTTCTTTGAGAAAATTTGATAAACAGAGAAAATGGTGTTGTGCAAGTGCTCAAAACATGCTTTAGGATTTGCTCCACATTTCTTCTATGTTGATGTTATGCATACATGTATGGATTTTATATGTTGTTCAAGGTTGTTATTAGTTGATATATCAAGAATTTGGGTTTCTAGATCATTGTATAGAGAGATATTTTTACTAGTGTTTGAACCAATTTTTTAAGTGATATTTTTGTGGTCTAGGAGAAATGTATTTTCTCCCATTTCTTCGTAGTTTGGTTTCAAGTCGTACGGATCTTGTAAGTTCTTAATAATGTTTGTATCTTTTAGAATTCAAGGTTTCACTTGATATTGTACAGTACAGAGTGTGTTTCATGCATCAATGTGTGAAGAAGTTTAATCACATGTAGTAGATTGATGTATTTCTATGATGTGAGTTTGGATAAAGTCTCTATTGGATCTAAGGTGGTTTGAGGATTATTCTAGATTTTTTTCAAGTGAATTTTGTTGTCTAGGAGTTTCATATTAATTTAAGGAAGTATGTGTTGGTTTGTTTTACTGTAACCAGGTTGGTCTTCTAATCTACCTATGGAATTGCCAATTCCAATCAAGGGCCGCTCGAAGGACCTAAACCAACTGACGAGGATTTTAAAGACCTCCTACACTTTGGGCTCTGCAAGACACGGGAGGGTGATCCCTTAATGCTTTTAAAATCTTTGCACTATTATCATAAACAACATTAACAATAATAGATAATCTCATTTAATATCTCAACATAATAGGATAATACTGGATAGAATTGGCTGTTCATTAGTAATATCAACTATTTGGAGCATGAGATAACTACAACACCTAGGGATTTAAAATGATTTTGAATTTATAAAATGTTTCTGAGATGCACTAAGCTGCAAGATAAATCAGTGCCTAATTATGGGCCATGGAGTCAAACACATAAAAAGAATTCATCATCAAATGACATTCAACTAGTGGATTTAAATTGTCAATGCCTTGCATCAACTGTTAGTGCCTTACACCAACAATCCTACTCCTATTATCAATCAAACTCTCCTTACCAAATCTAAAGTGCACACTTGAAATCACTGTTATCTGCTCAAAGTATTTAACCATTTACTTGAAATAGACCCATAAACAAATAACACAATCTCAAGAAATTTGAAATGAAAAACTCAAAGATACTTTGTATTATTGAATTCATATGATTAAACTGTACAAGTACGGAGATAATTTGAAGATATTCATGAATGTGCACACACTTTCATGATTTATTTGCACAAACTGGTTGTAATTACTCATAAAATCAGAAATTATAGCTTAGAGACACAAATTATGACTCAGAGTTTACAATTCTCTATCTACCCCAACCCCATACAAAATCCCAAAACTAGAACTTAATCTCCGAACCTTAAAAATGAGAAGAGAAGAGAAGAAATAAAAGGAGAGAAGAATCAAAAGAAGCCCTGAAGCTGATCGAGAACTTCCATCTGGAAACCTCTTCACCATTGATCCATAGAATGCAAAGCATCTATCCTCTCTCTGCAACAAACTTTTTCCTGCAATCTACCTTTGTTGTATGTTGTTGAATAACATAAATCTTGCCCATGTCATGGAATTCTCAATTTTACCTGTAGGTGGAAAATATCTATTTTCCCGTGAAAATTAAATTTTTGCCTCTTTACTTCACCAGGATATTATGTTTGCACATTTAAATATTAAAGCTTTTCAACTTTAATAATAGCTTCAAATTTATTCCTACTGGCTCCTCTCACTTTATATTTTATGCATTTTATTTCTAGCAAAGGAAATATTTCAAAAACATTTCCCATCATGCACTTTCACGTGCATCTTATATTTTACCTAGGCATTTAAAACATTCTTCCTCTTTTCACTTCTCATGGGAAAAACGCATTACCCTGTGTTTCCCCTTTGAATTTTATCCTCACTTAAAATAATTGCCAACAAACTTTAAATGAAAATGTATTTGCAATGTTTTGATTTTACAATACCTGCTTTTAAAAACAAATGGGCCCTCAGTTAATATTTCTCTCAGGAAAAGCTTTATTTTCTCTAGCCTTTCATCTACCTGGACCCACATGCCATGTGGCGCAATTTTGCAAATCACACAAGAACTAAAAAATGATCACCTTGAATACACGAGCTCGTAGGGAAGGAAGGAGATTCAATTTTTATGCACATTTGATTCACATCATGTAACACTTTGTATTTTAATTAGAGGCTCATTAAAAGTTACTTGACATACCCCTTCATGCACGCCTTTTGAAGCTTTTAATTTATCAGGCCAAAAATATTTAAATCTCCATCAAATGTTTAAATGCATCCCTCATAAAAATTTATTCCCATGCATTTACTTTAGTTTTCGGGGACCCACCACACACGTGGCGGCAGCCCGCTATCTCGTGGGACTTAAAAGGCGTGCATGTTTTCATTGTGATATGGCGGGCGATGGCTGAGATGTGGCTGCATTTATCCTTCAATCTTGGTCGTTGAGTCCTATTTCCCCCGTTTCTATTTTTTTCCCTAATCTTCATCATGTGAGTTTCTCACATTCTACTCTGTTTGTAACTTCCCCCCTTGCGTTCATGGTGGTGCCCCTCTACACATTGCTTTTTCTATGACATTTTCTAAAGATTTTTCAACAGCTACACTTTGTGTGCTGGCTTGTGCCAACCTCCTCTAGGGCAGCCTTGAAAGTTTATGTTTGAAAGTTTCTCAAGGCTTCTCAACATTTCTATTTTGTGCATTGTCCCTGTTTAGCAGCCTCCAAACCCTCCATGCATGACCATTTGCCTTGGCCTTAAAGCTTCTATGGCCTCTTCAACATTCATTTTCTTTGATGGATATCCACACACCTTCAGACCACGCCTTATGATTTTGTTACCACATTATGTTGATCACCTTTCCATAGCAGTTGCTTGAAGGTTTGTAAAGACTTTTAACAATTTCCTTTTGTGCATATCGTGTTGGGCGCGAGATTATTTGCACTTTGTTCCATGTTTTGAAGGCTGTTCAGACCTCTTCCAAGCCGCACATGAGAAATACATTTGCTTGAAAGTTTCTAAATTATTTTCAATAAATTCCATTGTTTTCTAGGCTTACTCATGCCAATTGCATTTGTTTGAAAGTTGATGAAACCTTAATGGATGTTGTTGCTCATTTCCTTACCTCCATTCATGGTATTATGGTGCCATTGTCTTTACACATACCAACTGTATTCGCTTGAAAGTTGCTACAACTTTTCAAACAAATATATTTTGTGTGTTTACTACCTTCTATGATGGTCGATGCTCTTCCATATGTGATGC
>VDFB02306204.1:104116-140876 GCA_007258455.2 Sequoia sempervirens
TCTCTTTGTTCACACTGCTGCAACAATCAGCAAGGCTACATTCCTTACTATCAAAGAGAAAATCATCATTTATTTCTTCATGGCAACTTCTCACACATGACAACTCTAACTGACAATCCTTGCATACTCTATCATTTGCAACTGATACACTGATGCTCTCAAAAGCATTCCTCAAATCTGTAGACTCCTTTTTCTCATCATGAAAGCTCTCATCAATGCTACATACACTCAAAAGATTGGTATAACCAAGTGTACTGCAGTACTGCTGATTACACATGTCTTTTTCAAACAAGATGTTCAATTCATATCCATCATCTTCTCGTTCTTGTGAGTCTTCAGAAACATTGTCATCATCTTCATTAGAATAATTTTCATTCAATGAGATTAATTCCACCTCCTGCTTTTGAAATGAATCAAAATTACTAGGGTTGCAAATAGATTTGAAATCCTCTTGATCACCTATACAAGGATGCTTTTTAGCTGATTGCAAACTTCCATCTACAACACCGTTGTTCTGATCAAGAAAACTTAAAACATCATAAGCATCATGATCTTTAGTTGTGTATTCAGAGTCCATAGAGGAGAAAACACTCTCATTATCATTTGCATCATTGCAACCTTCACTTGCTATAGAAAATCTACTTTCTATTTCTGTATTTTCAAATCAAATGGAAGACACTTCACATGTTTCATTTATCTGTTCATGACCATCATGGCTGCAATATTCTTCTGGACATATTTTTTTTGTAGGTTGTTTAGAAACAACATCCTTATCAATGCATGATGCACTATCATTCTTGTCTTCTACTATACCATCTGCATCCATTGGACTAAATATTGAAAAAGTACCATCACATAATTGAATTAAGAGATGACTTCCACATTTATCTATCATTTCCTCAATTATTGAAAGCCATTGATATAAACATCCAAGGCTAGGGGGCCTCAAGTGAACTAGCATGGTACTCAAACCTGGCTTATAATTTTCAGATAAAAAATCAATGCAAAATGATTCATCAGGTCTTTCTAATTCTAGTATAGCAAGCAGAAATTTCATAAATCTATCATGAAAATCATAGATAGATTCATCCTCTAACCTTTCTATATCACACAATGCATCAATATATGATTCAGACTCAACCTTCTTTGCAATTTCCTCTTCAAATTCATCTTGAGTATGCAAACTTCTATCTTCAAACAAGCATTCATCATTCACTACTGACTCATCTTTAAAAGTATCAAGGAAACATGTTTTGAGTCTATGCCATGAATCTATGGAATGCATTGGTAAGAAAGTAAACCAACCTTCAGCCATACCTTCTAAAGTTCTTACAAAAAATTTCGTGATAACATGTTCCTCTTCAATTTGACAGTCTTCCATCAAATCAATGAAACACTATACATTTTTTGATGTTGATTCTTCAAAATCATCTCTAAACTTAGGCAAATGTTCATTAATTCTTCTTGGGACTGAATGTGGGTAACCTTGGATTCTACTAAAATCTAAAGGGTTGTATCTTTCATTATCAAACACCTTCCTATGAGGAAAAGGTTGTGTTCTAGGCATGATACTATAGCTTGTAGAGGGAGAACTAAAACAACCATACATTTTGCAAATGAAAATTATTCCCTCTACAACTACTCAATTACAATATTCAACCTCCCTTGATTGTAGTGCTTAATTTCACTAAATAAGGGAACCAAAGTTCTTTCCTAAGATGTTCAAATATGTGAGGAATACCTGGAAACATTGCTATTGCTGCAAATTGTTCTGGAAATTTGTAGATCTGGAACTTTTCTTTAAATCTTCAACAGGTTCTTTTAACAGAGTCGCCACCTCTCTTCTTAGAGGACTGAACTTCAAACAACATGAAGTTCTTTCACAAATAAATCTATCTTTGAGTTCCTTCCACCAACAAAGCACCACAAATCATGTAACTTTCAGGTTCACTGCAACAATTATCTCTCCAAGCTTGAAATCCTTCAATATTTGAATGAAATTCAAAATGGAAAACAATAATATGACTCTATGAGGTAACCGACTGCACCTGGAGAATGAGAATTGTCCCCAACAGAGACACCATTTTGTTGGTTTTTTTTATTGTAACCAGGTTGGTATTCTATTCTACCTATGGATTTTCCAATTCCAATCAAGGGCAGCTCAAAGGACAGGGACCAACTGATGAGGATTTTAAAGACCTCCTACACTTTGGGCTCTGCAAGACACGGGAGGGTGATCCCTTAATGCTTTTAAAATATTTGCACTATTATAATAAACAACATTAACAACAATAGATACTCTCATTTAATAGCTCAACATAATAGGATAATATTGAATAGAAACGGCTGCTCATCAATAATATCAACTATTTGGAGCATGAGATAACTACAACACCTAGGGATTTAAAATGATTTTGAATTTATAAAATGTTTCTAAGATGCACTAAGCTGCAAGATAAATCAATGCCTAATTCTGGGCCATGGAGTCAAACACATAAAAAGAATTCATCAGCAAATGACATTCAACTAGTGGATTTAAATTATCAATGCCTTGCATCAACTGTTAGTGCCTTACACCAGCAATCCCACTCATGTTATCAATCAAACTCTCCTTACCAAATCCAACCCGCACACTTGAAATCACTGTTATCTGCTCAAAGTATTTAACCATTTCCTTGAAATAGACCCATAAACAAATAACACAATCTCAAGAAATTTGAGATGACAAACTCAAAGATACTTTGTATTATTTAATTCATATGATTAAATTGTACAAGTATGGAGACAATTTGAAGATATTCATGAATGTGCACACACTTTCATGATTTATTTGCACAAACTGGTTGTATTTTCCCATAAAATTAGAAATTATAGCTTACAGACTCAAATTATGACTCGGAGTTTACAATTCTCTATCTACCCCAACCCAATTCAAAACCCCAGAACTAGAACTTAATCTCCGAACCTTAAAAATGAGAAGAGAAGGGAAGAAATAGAAGAAGAGAAGAATTAGAAGAAGCCCTAAAGATGATCGAGAACTTCCATCTGGAAACCTCTTCACCATTGATCCATAGAATGCAAAGCATCTCTCCTCTCTCTGCAACAAACTTTTTCCTTCAATCTGCCTTTGTTGTATGTTGTTAAGCAACAAAAAACTTTCCCATGTGATGGAATTCTCAATTTTACCTGCAGCTAGAAAATATATGTTTTCTCGTGAAAATTCATTTTTTGCCTCTTTACTTCACCAGCATATTATATTTGCACATTTAAATATTAAATCTTTTCAACTTTAATAATAGCTTCAAATTTATTCCTACTGGCTCCTCTCACTTTATATTTTATGCATTTTATTTCCAGTAAAGGAAATATTTCACAAACATTTCCCGTCATGCACTTTCACGTGCGTCTTATATTTTACTTGGGCTTTTAAAACATTCTTCCTCTTTTCACTTCTCATGGGAAAAACACATTACCATGTGTTTCCCCTTTGAATTTTATCCTCACACTTAAAATAATTTCCAACAAACTTTAAATGCAAATGCATTTGCAATGTTTTGATTTTACAATACCTACTTTTAAAAATAAATGGGTCCTCACTTAATATTTCTCTCGGGAAAAGCTTTATTTTCTCTATCCTTTCATCTGCCTAGACACACATGCCACGTGGCGCAATTTTGCGCATCACATAAAAACTAAAAAATGATCACCTTCAATGCACGAGCTCGAGGGGAAGGAAGGAGATTCAATTTTTATGCACATTTGATTCACATCATGTAACACTTTGTATTTTAATTAAGGGCTCATTAAAAGTTACCCAACATACCCCTTCATGCATGCCTTTTGAAGCTTTTAATTTATCGGGCCAAAAATATTTAAATCTCCATCAAATTTTTAAACGCATCCCTCATAAACATTTATTCCCATGCATTTACTTTAGTTTCCGGGGACCCACCATACACGTGGTGGAAACCCGCTATCTCATGGGACTTAAAAGGCGTGTAGGTTTTCATTGCGATATGGTGGGCGATGGCTAAGATGTGGCTACGTTTATCCTTCAATCTTTGTCATTGATTCATATTTCCCCTGTTTCTAGCTTTTTCCCTAATCTTCATCATGTGAGTTGCTCGCATTCTGCTCTATTTGCAACTTCCCCCCTTGCATTCATGGCGATGCCCCTCTGCACATTGCTTTTGCTATGACATTTTCTAAAGCTTTTTAAACAGCTACACTTTGTGCGCTAGCTAGCGCCAACCTCCTCTAGGGAAGCCTTGAAAGTTTTTGTTTGCAAGTTTCTCAAGGCTTGTCAACATTTCTATTTTGTGCATTGTCCCTATTTGGAAACCTCCAAACCCTCCATGCATGGCCATCTTCCTTGGCCTTAAAGCTTATATTGCCTCTTCAACATTCATTTTCTTTGATGGATATCCACACGCCTTCAGACCGCGCCCTATGATTTTGTTACCACATTCTGTTGATCACCTTTCCACAGCAGTTGCTTGAAGGTTTGTAAAGACTTTTAACAATTTCCTTTTGTGCATATCATGTTGGGAACGAGATTCTTTGCACTTTGTTCCATGTTTTGAAGGTTGTTCAGACCTCTTCCAAGCCGCGCATTAGAAATACATTTACTTGAAATTTTCTAAAGTCTTTTCAATAAATTCCATTGTTTTATGCGCTTACTCATGCCAATTGCATTTGTTTAAAAGTTGTTGAAACCTTAATGGATGTTGTTGCTCAGTTCCTTATCTCCATTCATGGTATTATGGCACCATTGTCTTTACACATACCAACTGTATTCACTTGAAAGTTGCTACAGCCTTTCAAACAAATATATTTTGTGTGTTTAATGCCTTATGTGATGGTCGATGCTCTTCCATATGTTCCACTCATTTTTCACCACAATGTCATTCAAGCCCTTGACTTTCCAACTGCACTTGCTTTAAGATTTCTAAGGCCTTGTCAAAAAATTCATTTCCTACCTTGGCGCCTCATGGCCCTCCCTTGATACATGTTTTGATGGATGCAAAGACCCTCTAACTCTACATACAGCCTTTGAGCGCCTTCAACATCTACTAAAATTTTATGAGTATTCTCAGCAAATACATTTTATTTATTTGTTGTTGAATGGATTTTCTTACCTGTTGCATCAAGCCCGTGTCTGCTAGTGTGTGGGTCTTCATAGCAATCATTTTCTAGATCAAATCCCTCCTCTCACTGCCAATTAGGTTTGCTTAAAAGTTTCAAGAACATTCTCAACAAATTGGCCATTTTGTGAGATGAGTGGCGCCTCATTCAATGCCTAATATATTTTGTTTGAAAGTTCCTATAGTCCTTACATCATGGTGTGGGATACTTCTACCATTCTTCAGTGCACCTCTGTATCTCATTCATTTCTTTGTTGGAGGTCCACTCTTTCAAATGTGATTCAAGTCTTTTCTCAGGTCAATTACATTGGCTTGAAAGTAATGACTTTTCATAAATTTGATTTATGCAGTGTGTATGCTAGAATGTTTTAATCGGCTCCCTTGTGTCCTTCATGCAGCCAGCACAATAGTTTCCCTCCATTTTATATGCTTTATGAGATGGCACTTCATATTAAATCACATTTCAAAAAGGCGTTTAAACAAGCAGAAATGTTTCTCCTTTATTTCATATTGTGGGATACAATTGAATTTGGCTATTGACTCAATGAAATACCACTAGCTGCTTATCTAGCATCCCTCATTACATAGACCTTTTCTCAGCAAAGAAAAAATTTATGCATAATGTCCACCACAGTATTAAAGATGTAGCATGGTACAAAAGTGTAAATGGCATCTCATGTGTTTCTCAAGAGGAAAAATCCTAAAATCATTCCACTTATAAAGATTTCATTATCATTATCTATTCTGCAAACATCTACTATGAAACTTTCAGGACCAAATAGTGTTATAACTCTATTCCATGTTGACCCCAAGTGAAACATCACCTTTCCATTTGATTGAAGAGCACATGTTCTTTGCTTTCTAAACAAGCTTTTAAACAGGCACTTCAATGAACAATGCTTTATTTTAGGAAACTTCACCATGTATACCATCTGAAACCTCTATATTTATTTTGAAGACATCTTTTCCCTTAATCATCCTTGAGCATATAACTTCATAACAATGCAGAGCATGTCGGGCCCCATGTGGCCTGACTAAAAAAAAAATTGTTTTGAAACACCTTTTGTGCTCAAACTGATCTGGGACAACCTCTGAATGCATCTGAAGTGAAAACATGAAATGGACTTTCATTAAAACTCACTTCTAACATGTTTGCAAAATGTGTAAAACTGGCCAAGCTAGCTCTAGAATCGGCTCTAAAAACTAGGCAAATGACCATGTGAAGCTATAAAACCTTGCAGGCTTGTAGACATCAGACCTGAGAATGTAATGCAAAAGACGGACCAAAGAAATCTATCATGAGGAAAAAATTATTAACTTTTAAAGTTTCCCTCTCGGACTTTTCTACAAATGTAGCTATTCAGAACCAGTTGAAACTGATGAAATCACCTCATTACAAAAATAGCAAATCAACTCCTAGCGAGCTACCACTGGACATAGTAGATCAATTTGGTATAGGGAAAACGCATGCAGAAGGGATTAGCTTGAATCATCACCCATCAAAATTTATTGACGCTCGAAGTTGGCCTCTCAGAAAGGTTTTAGCGCAAAACTGAAGAAATTCTATTTGGTTTTAATCTACTAAAAATAACAAATCAATTCATAAGGCCTTGAAAACTGACATGTGAGCTCATTTTGGTATAGAGAATGCAGAATAACATTCATTTTGACTTGACAGTCAACTAGTTGAAAAATCCAAGCTCAAACAGGAGGCAACTTTGCAAAACTAAATGTTTAAAAACAATCAAAATGTGACAAAACCCTCCACCTTCACTGTTCGAAACCTTGACAAAACTCATCGTGGGAAGCTGAAAATTGACATGCACATTCACATAAAACACATGAGTGTGTCTGCAAAGGGATTTTTCTTGAAAATCAACAGGCTCCGAAATATGACCATCAAAAGTGGGTCACTTAAGCAGATTCTCAGGTGCACATCTGAAAGTGCAGAGGCAAGAATTTTGCAATGGGCATCTCAAATTTGGAAAATTTGAGAGTGCCAACAGTGGCTCTGATTGGTGATGTATGCCCCCTGTGGGCATAGCAAGATTCCAGATCTTTGGGGAGTAGACCAAGAACTAAATCAATCAAGTGTTCTCAAACTGTTCCTTTATTTATTCTTCTTTTTCAACTTCATCTGGTGACACCAGGCCACCAAATGAAAAAGGGGAGTCAATATTTACCTCTATCAAACACAATTCTGTAAAAAGAATTGATCTCCCTCAACTCATTCCCCTCGACTCATGCTTGCCTCTATCAAACCATAACAACATTGGTGATTGCACCTTTGCAAATACAAGCATCAAGTTTCCTCCATGTAAGTGGAAACTTTCTCTCAGTTCAACCTTGTCATCAATTGGCAACCAAACCAAATAGGCCACTTCACTGCCATTCTCTTCATTCTCTAATTCTACATCAAGTGGCAACATGAGAGGATAGTGATCAAGACCACATTCACTAACTCTCTCATAATGATCATGCTTAGAGGAGATATCACAACTGAAAAACAACATGTAATCCTCTTGTGCACTGAGTGAAGATTGCTCATGCATCTGTCTCCTCTAACTAAAATGCATCACTGGTTAGCATGTCTTCATCCCAACAACACAACCCAAACACATTTCCATGTGTTTCAAGATTTTGAAAAATAGATTTATCAACACACACAATACCTTCATCTCCATTCAAATCATGCCATTCAGAAGAAATTACAGCATCCCAAACAATGTTATCTACCTCAAGTTTAAAGACAAGATCATCAGCATACATGTTAGCACAAAAGGAAACTTCAAGGGCAGCTCAAAGGACCTAGACCAATTGAGAAGGATTTTAAAGACCTCCTACACTTTGGGCTCTGCAAGACCCGGGAGGGTGATCCCTTAATGTGTTTACAACCTCTTCATCATTATCATAAACAACATTAACATACAACAGATAATCTCATTTAATAGCTCAGTACAACAGGATAATATTGAATAGAATTGGTTGTTCATTGATAATATCAACTATTTGGAGCATGAGATAACTACAACACAGGGATTTAAAATGATTTTGAATTTATAAAATGTTTTTGAGATGCACTAAGCTGCAAGATAAATCAGTGCCTAATTTTGGGCCATGGAGTCAAACACATAAAAAGAACTCATCAGCAAATGACATTCAACCAGTGGATTTAAATTATTAATGGCTTGCATCAACTATTAGTGTCTTACACCAACAATCCCACTCCTTTTATCAATCAAACTCTCCTTACCAAATCTAACCTGCACACTTGAAATCATTGTTATCTACTTAAAGCATTTAACCATTTCCTTGAAATTGACCCATAAACAAATAACACAATCTCATGAAATTTGAGATGACAAACTCAAAGATACTTTGCATTATTGAATTCATATGATTAAACTATACAAGTATGGAGACAATTTGAAGATATTCATGAATGTGCACACACTTTCATGATTTATTTGCATAAACTGGTTGTATTTGCTTATGAAATCAAAAAATTAAAGCTTACAGACTCAAAGTATGACTCAGAACTTGACATTTCTCTATCTAGCCCAGCCTCATACAAAACCCCAGAACCAAAAGAAGAAATGAGAAGAGAAGAGAATAAAAGAAGAATGGAAGCCACCCTAAGATCAATCTGATCCATAGATATCATCTGGAAACGTCATCCACCGTTGATCATCAAACTACAAAGAATCTCTCTCCTCTCACTGCAACAAACCTTGCCTCCAAATTTTCCTTTGTTGTTAGTTGTCAACCAATAGAAAAAAATTCCCATGTTAAAATCTCTTCATTTTACCCAACTGTGAAAAATGCCTCAGCCTGTTGCTCTAGAAAAAGCTCTATTTCAGTTCTTTATTCTACTGCAAATTATATCCCACAAATATTAAATTATCATAACTTTAATATTAGCCTCATAGTCATTTTATAAAGTGAATAAATTCACTTTATTCGTTGCACCCACTTTTAATTTATTCACTTCCCATAAATAAAATACTCTGCACAGTAAACACTTTATTCACTATATTAAACATCCCCCCATGCATTTAACCTTTAAAATATTTTCCCTCCTATTAAAATATGAATGAAGATCTCACGGGAAAATTAAAAATTTATGGGTTCCACATCATTTTCTCTTAATAATTTCGCATTTCATTGGGAAAAGCTTTACCATCCATGTAAAAAACAATTCCACCGGGCACATTTTTATTCTAAGTGCTTTGCCTTTTTATTTATCGGTGACACCATTCCCACCTCCAAACTTAGCCTTAAGAATACCTTTCAACATGGCCCACCTGTGCCACATGGTGAGATTTCGCCATTTGGCTGGAATTAAACACCTTGCATCTTTAGATTGCGATTTGGCGGGGAATTCCTAAGATTTGGCTACATTTTTCTTTCTTTTCTCCACCGTTGGATTAACTTCGGCCTGTTTTGTTCACAATTTTTCCCTAATCCTTCTGCATTTTGAACAAGCTCTACTTTGATCATGGCGGATGTTCATCATCCCTTGTTTGAAAGTTTTTGAAGCATTTCAATGCAACCCATCGTGTCATTCACTATGTGCATATCCTAAAACCCAATGCGTTTCTCAAATGATATTCTTCAGTACTCCTTGTTGCGGGTATATATGGAGATCCATTTGCATTTCATGAAATGATAGCATCACATTCCTTGTGTGGGCGAGGGCACCGTTCAAATTACATTTTGTAGGAAAATGTCAACAGGATGTGCGCGCTTCATATTAAACAATGGTGGCCTTCTCAATCCATTACTGCTCAAAAACTCCAGCTAGGAATCTCATCCTTTGTGCCTTGATAATTGTTAGCAATGTTCCCAAGTGCGCGGCCCTTTGCTCTAGCTCAAGCCTCCTCATGATAATTTCTGGGGTTTTTTTTAACAATTTCTTCTTGTATGAAGCCAGGCACCTCCTTAGACTTGAGGTTTCTATAGAGATTCAACACATCTATCTCATGCATTTGCTCTGTATTTTGCGTACATGTCTATACACTGTAGTTAGCTTCCTAAGTTTATAGGGTTTGAGCCCTTCAAACAGATCCACTTTATTGATAGGTTGCTCTCATTGCGTTGCTTTTAGTTTCTAAAGGCTTTTCAATATATAAATGTTGTATATACGCCAATGCATGCCCTGTTTGCAATGTCAAATGAGTTCTTGAGTTATTATTAATATTATGCAAATCACCATTCACACTCTTGGTTGCGTTGACATTCTCAACAAATGGGTTTTGTGTGGATGCACGACATTTGATTAGAAAGTTTATGAAGTCTTTCAACATTTTGTTGATACCCTGCCATCCTTTGTTCATGCCTTGCATCAGCCTCTTTAATAGCTGCTTGAAAGCTTTCTATATGTTTCAATACATCCATACCTTGTTGGTATCGGCCTTCCATTTCAACAAATTCATTTTGAGCATATCTGGTGACCATGGCGCAACTTGCAACATAAACACCTCATGGAAATCTTCCTTGAGTTGACAATGATGGCGGCATTCATCTGGTTCTTTCTCTACTGCCAATGCTAAGATTCATTGACCATATCCTTGTTTTCTTTTCTGGCTTTCTTCTATTTTGCTGACTGTAATTTACCTTTTGCAGCATTGAGGTGCCTATTTGGAGGCTTTGCACACTCACACATGCTTCCACATATTTGGGGAAACCTGAACAGTCAGTTTGGTATGATCTTATTTGCAATCTAACTGGATGAGAAAGTTGAGCTTGGCTCACTATGACATTTGAGAGGTGTCGAAACTACCATGGGACACATTGCACATTGATGGTTTATAATCAAACATTATAAATTCCACATTACTTGTCCCCTGCTGCATTGGAGAAATCTTATCTAAATCCATGGCATGCTTGTATAATTGATTTGCCTTTCCAATATCATGTAGCTTCTTAAACAACCCAGCAGAAATAAATAGTGTTATGACTTTCTCCCATGGTAAATCAAATGGGACACCATCAAAAAAATCACCATTTATCTACTCCTTCAAACAATGGAATTTATCTATCTTTGGATCCAATCCCAATTGACCAAATTATCACAAGAATGGTTTCACCAATCACATCCCTATTTGGATGAAGAGCATGAAGGGCTTCCACCTCATCATATGGAATTACTAATGTTTCACTCATAACAGTAATGAGCATCTAAATCAGTATTCAGGATATGTGATTCACTACTTCATTTAGATAATTGAATGCCCTCATGAAGCTATTTCACACATGTCAGGTCCCTTGTGGGCCCGACTAAAAAAAAAAATTGTTTTCAAACAACTTTCATGCTCAAATTGACTTTAGGCAGCTTTGGAATGTATCTAGAATGAAAACATGAAATGGGTTTTCATTAAAACTCACTTTCAGGCACTTTTACAGAATGATAGAAACTGGCTAAGTTGGCTCTGGAATCAGCTCGGGAAACTAAGCAAACAATCTTGTGAAAACCCAAAAACTTGCAGGCATGTAGCCATTGGTCTAGAGAATACAATGAAAAATATGGCTCAACAAAAGGAGTCACGAGGTGAAAGATATTCGCTATCAAAGTTGCTTACTTGAATTTTCTGCAACATCTGTTCTGAACCAATTAAAACATAGATCACCTTGTTGCAAAAATATGAAATAAACTCCTGACGAGTTTCCACTGGACACAGTAGTTCATTTTGGCATAGAGAACACATGGGCAAGAGGGATTAGCTTGAATCATCGTTGAGAAAAAGTTATTAATGCTCAAAGTTTGCCTCTCAGAAATGTTGTGAGGAATGCAAATGCAAAACTGAATAAATTGCATTTGGTTTTGACCTGCTAAAAATAGCAAATCAAATCATAAGCCTCTAAAAACTGACATGTGAGCTCATTTTGGTATAGAGAATGCAAAACAACAATCATTCTGACATGATGGTCAACCCGTTACAAAATGCAAGCTCAAACAGGAGGCAACTTTGCATAACTAAACATTTGCAAACAGCTGAATAGTGACAAAACCCTCCAGCTTCACTTTTTGAAATCTTGACAAAACTCATCGCGGGAAGCTAAAAATTGACATGCATGTTAACATAGGACACATGAGTGTTTCTGCAAAGGGATTTTGCATAGAAATCAACGGGCTTCAAATTATGACCCTCCAGAGTAGGTCGTTCAAGCAAGTTCATCAGGTGCACTTATGAAAGTGCAGAGGCAGAATTTTGAAATGGGCACTTCAAATTTGCAAGGATATCAAAGTAGTGTATGATGATCATATATCTATCTTTTGTGATAATACAAGTGCAATTAACATTTCAAAGAATACAGTGATGCATTCAAGGACAAATCATATATCAATTAGGTATCACTTTTTCAGAGAAGGTTATGGAGTATGAGGTGAAGCTTGAATATGTACCTACAAAGGATCAGATTGTTGACATGTTCACTAAGGCTCTTCCTAAGGATACTTTTGAGTATCTTTGAGATAAGTTGGGGGTTATTTCCCCTTTGTCTCTAAACTAGATGCATGTGGAGATACATAAATCTAGTGGATCTATGGATTCATCTCTTTTTTGGACTGATGTTGGGGGCTACCTCTCAGGGGGAGTAGGTAGTGTCATGTTTTTTCATTGAAGTTGTTGATTTGGTTGGGTGTACTCCTAAGGGGAGTATTCAGAGCAAGTATCATGGTTCAATGTCGAAGGAAGAGAACAATGCAAAAAAAATTATCCTTTTCCATTGAGTCAAAGGGGGAGAGAGAATCATGTGAAAAATTGTATCTACTCAATGAGAGGAAAGAAAGAAAATCTTAAGATAGTGTATTCAGAGTTGTGTTGTAATTGATGGCTTTTCACATCTTGTGTTTCGGTCAATGACAAATGGGGAGATTTCTTCAAGTATGAAGGTGTTTTCATTGATTTCAACAAGATGTCAATAGGCTGGTATTGTCATTCATGTCAACTATGTGTTGAGGAATTTTGTTGCATGTCGAGGATATTGAGAAAATTGTGAAAAAGAGGAAAACAAATTTTTGTAGGTTGTGCATGTGTATAGTTGAGATATTCAGGAAGTGTTGTGAGTCCATGGACCTATATTTATGTTCCAACTTGTTTTGAGATGTGTTGGAATGAAGTAATGTGCTGAGATGATGTCTATGGTACTTGGTTTCCAAGTTCTTTGAGAAAATTTGATAAACAGAGAAAATGGTGTTGTGCAAGTGCTCAAAACATGCTCTGGGATTTGCTCCACATTTCTTCTATGTTGATGTTATGCATACATGTATGGATTTGATATGTTTTTCAAGGTTGTTATTAGTTGCTATATCAAGAATCTTGGTTTCTGGATCATTGTATAGAGAGATATTTTCACTAGTGTCTGAACCAATTTTTTAAGTGATATTTTTGTGGTCTAGGAGAAATGTATTTGCTCCCATTTCTTTGTAGTTTGGTTTCAGGTTGTGCGGATTTGGTAAGTTTTTAATAATGTTTGTATCTTTCAGAATTCAAGGTTTCACTTGATTTGGTATAGTACAGTGTGTGTTTCATGCATCAATGTGTGAAGAAGGTTAATCATATGTAGTAGGTTGAAGTATTTCTATGATGTGAGTTTGGATAAAGTCTCTATTAGATCTCAAGTGGTTTGAGGATTATTCTAGATTGTGTTCAAGTGAATTTTGTTGTCTAGAATTTTCATATTAATTTAAGGAAGCATGTACTTAATGTTTTATGGTGTTTAGCATGAGTATTAGTTGACCTTGTGTAAGCACTACATGTGAAGTTTATGAAAGCATGTTGAGGTGTTTTGGGATTAATTTGGATCCTAATTAAGGATTTATATGGGTCACATTCATTCCTATCCACCATGGGAATGTTTAGGTGCCAACCTAATTTGAAACTTTAATTGTAACAAATAATTTCTGACCTTAGAGAAGGTTTTCAAGGTTAAGGTTGATATAAATAAGAGTGATGTTGTTGTAAGATGTAAGACAAAGGTAAGATAGATGTGAGATCGATGCTAGTGATGTATGTGATGTGAATTTTAGTAGAGAAGTGAAAAATTCAAAGTGTTGGATTCCTGAAGGTAGTGAGTTGAAGGTATCTGTAATCTTTCATGTGTTGTGACTATAGCACACACACCCCGTCTAGAATAGGGACCCTCTCTTTTCACTTTGTCGGCTCATTTTTGCCTTCACCTCATTTTTCATGCCCCCTATTTTGAGCCCTAAGTGGTCAAGGAGTCCTAGGGTTACCATCTTGAGTTGACCAAGTTTCACCACCCTCAAAATTTCCAATTCTTTGGCCTCTATGGAGTTTCCTTGGCAGTTTTCCTTCAAACTTTCAATTTTCCATCCTTCATGCTCTACGAGTTCACCCATGTAGGCTGCCCTACCTGGAGCTCTATCTTGTCTTCGCCATTCCAAATAGCTGAACAACCCCATCTGCCCACCTCGTGGAATCCATGGCCTTCGTCGCCATTTTCTATGCCGACCCGCCAAATGACAAATATTTGGGTGTTGTTTGCCCTACAGACCCCGCTATTCATGCCACTGGGTCTTTTGAACTGTGTGCCCACCAACCCCATTTGCCACCATACGAAAATTTATGGTGAGCATTCAATACTAAAAGGTCTATAAATAGCAACTCCGATGGGTCATTTTCACCAACAGACTTTCAGAAAAATTGTCATGACCTCCACTACCACTCATTTCATGTTTTTCCTTCATTTCTAAAGACTCATTAAACTCTTAAGAGGGGAAACCTTAAAACTAGAAAGAAAACTGAACGGCAAACAAAACCCACATCTTAAAAACTTGAAAATCCTCTGAAATCCATCTTAGAAAACCATGCAGAACTTTCACCCTATGTTGTCATTCCTAAACCAGAGCAATCATGCCCTTGTGGCCCACAAGATGTTTGTCACCGCTATCAAATGCACCAATGATAAACTTCAAACGACCATCCTTCACCTTGATCGGACCCTCCCATGCGGGAACACGCCCACACTTTACTGTCATGTTTTGAACTCAAATGAAAATCACAAGTAACACAAGGTCCTTTCAACCCTGCGGGTCCATGAACACGGGCTTCTACCTATGGATCACCCTATGTGCTTCACTGTCCCCGAACAACTAGTTGACCCCGGCTTCCCGCCTTGCAGGCCCCACCCTGGCTATCTCCATCAAACTCTCTCAGCCAAAGTGACTAAGTTTGGGCCCTTTGTTGGCTGCCCTTTGCAGGCTTCCATGTGTGGGCTTCTGCAACGTGTTCACCATCTGAAGCGGCCTCAGAAGACCATTTTTCTGCCTTGTGGACTATGCACTTGCCACCCCCATTTGAGCCTAAAAAATGAAGCAACCAAGTTTGTGTTCATGGACCATCTAACGTGGGTTGTTGTTGCCCCTCAATCGCCATTTCAAAATAGCGAATGACCTCTAGCCTTCTGATCCCTGGGTCCCGTTACCTACTTTTCTCTGAATGTTTGTTGAAAACCACTAAGTAGAATTACATGCAACTTGCTGATGTGGGTGGCCACCTACAGGCAGCCATCTCGATTTCACCACCCTTAAACTATCAAGACAAGCCCACCACCTGCTAAGTGGATCCCAACCTCGTTGCCTCCATCCAGCTGATAATGAACCAATAGCTCGTGTCGAGGATCCTCGCAAACCTGACGATGCAGGCCGTCGTCCCACCTCTATCATTCTGAGTGACTGACATATACCATCTTTTTGCATCTCCCTGCTTGTGTCTGCCTCTAATGTTTGAACTTCACCATTGAGCTGACACCATCCTCCTTGACTGTGGGCCCCTTTTTGTGAGATGTAGCCAGCAAGATTCTTCCTTGCTAGCACCATTTCAAATGGAAGAGCTCCCAAACAACCAAGATAGCCATTACACCCGCAACTCTTAGACCCGCATGCCTGAACCACTAAGTTAGCACTTCCAAAACTTCAAGGATGACCAAGAACACATGTCTAAATGATGTAATACCTTAGTGGACCCCACCTCATCTCATAAAACCTCATGTACGTAGATCCATGCGAGCCAACATGCCCTATTCGCCATCCATTTGCAACCTCCTCCAAAACGGTTTCCAGCCCAAGGAAGAACACACCCCTAGGCCCGCATTGCCATATCTCCCTCAAATGAAAGGAAATTTATGATCAGAGAAGAATGTTATGATCTCTAAATGATGAATTACTCGATCTAACATGGATTTTGCAGGATTTAGCTAACGTTTGTCATATTTTGCATATGAATATGCTTACCGCTCTTTTGCTTGCACAATATATGGAATCAGTTGTAGGACTTTTAGGAGTGTCCACAGAGAAGGAAAAAGGAAAGAAGGCTACCAAAGCACCAAGGGGAAAGGAAGATAAAGATCAAATGAAGTACAAATTTCAGGGAGTGGAAATTAACACCAAAGTAACTACAGAGTGGGATACAGTCTTGGATACTAACCTTGGACATATAGACCTTGATGAATTCTGATAGTCATTTCCAATCCCATTACAGAGAATTCCAAGAAGATAAGGAAAAGTGGATTGGCCTAGGCAGCTGGTTTCTTGCCTGCCCTCGTGGCTCCTGAACTGGTAATGGCCTATAGAGAGGTATACCAAAAAAAAACCAAGAGGATTGTGGATCGATATGGAAAAATATTGGTTGACTTGTCCTCCAAGTCTATAGGGAAAACTTTCCACATCCCCACCTTTGATGAAATGGAGGAAACAACCAAAGAGTATGTTGAGAGCATGTGGAAATTTGACCCCCTCAAATGCAAAAAACTAATTAATCAATACTAACTGAAGGAAAAGAGGAGCAACATGAACAAAGTGCACCTCAGGAACTCTTCAGGAGTGATTTGCATGAGGACTACCATGATTTGGTCACCTTAATAAGCAGGGTTATGGGCCTCCCAATTACGACATATTTCCAAGAATGGATGCTCTATTTCATAGAATAAATCATCAAAGGGAAGACTAAGTTCCACTAGGCAGGAATGATTAGCAATTTTCTACATGAAAGTTTGTAGTAGTGAAGAAGACTTCACAATTTTACATGACCTCTTATTTGGTCTATCTGCTAGTTGACCGCATTCAATATAGAGGTCTATTTGTGGCACCAAGCCAAACTTTGGGGAGAGAGCTGAAGGTCTATGATAGATACCCACAGTTTTAGTACCGTAATTTTGAGAAATATTACCGCAAGGTGAATGATGCCTTTATCAGGTACATTATTAGATTACTTGGAGGTGACTTCGAAAGGAGGGTCATTCATAGTACAAATGCCTTCATCCACCGGTTTGGGTTCTTATTCATTCAATTTCCTAAATTCACATACATTAGAACTGAGGGCTTCTCCAAGAGGCCATATAAGCTACCCCAGTACCCAAATGATTGGCTGGTATTGCTTGAAATATCTAGGCAGTTACAACATGTGCATATGCTTCTAAGTGATAAACATAGGCTAGGAATTCCTTATCCTCTCACATTCAGCCAAGGCATGTATGCCATCCCTGCATCCCAATGTGTGGAGTACTCAAAGAAAGAAATAAATGAATATAACTTGAAGCTCCACACTGCCTGGCCATGAATGGATCCATATGGAAAGCTAAAGAAGATGGTTGGAAAATAATATTCCCATTTACACAATGTTGAAGACTTCTGGGAAAACAGCAGGGATGATAAAGAAGTGTGCATGAGGCATTATATGTGCATGATGACATATTTTTTTAAAATGGTTAACTAATTCCCAGTGCCATATCAAGTTGTGGAGGAAAAAAATACTATAATAGATCCAAGATTTCATGTCATTGCCAACCTACCGCTACCTCTAATTGATTGGGATGAGGAGGAGGTAAATGACCTCGATATTCTAACTAGTATTAATGAATCCAGTGGTACAAGATGCCTTATCTCAAGTTGTTCCTGGTATCCCTACCCCTCCTCCAACCGAACCACTTAAAATGGAGGCAACAATGTAGATTTCTGAGGAATTAGAAAGATAAGAGAGGGAGGCGGCTAAGGAAATGGAAGAGGAAGCTAATCACTACCATGAGCACCCAGAACATCAACATCTAGTCATTGATAAGGTAGTTCATGAGGGAGAAGAAACACAATCCTCTGAAGAATATATTGAGGACCCTGGAGAAAAGTACATTGAGGAAACTTCCGACCAAGAACTTGAAGAAGAGTTGGCCAATCAACTCAACGATGTTGAGGAGAAAATTGCGAAGCAATCCTCTAAAGAGAGGAAAAAAACAAATGAAGAAATGGAGGTAACCATAGAACCTCCAATCAGGGAACCAAATAAAATCCCTAATCATGATGAAGAGATGCCTCCCTTAGGAGAAGAAGAAGGAAAGAAAAAAGAAAATAAATAAGAAGATAATCCTAAAGAAGAGGCTAAAGTGAGAAAAATCCCAGAAGTAGAATGCCACGAAGAACATGGGAAAGAAAAAGAAGACGAGGGAACTGAAGGGGAAGATAACCCCAGGGAAAACATATCCACCACTAAATCACTAGAAGAAAAGGTTATGTTCATTCGAGATTTAGATGAAGAAGAGGAAGAAAAGATAGAAAAAGAAGCTCTGGGATGTGAAGAAATGGAAATCCAACATGCCCAAAAGGAGGAAGATGATCATGAATCACCAAAAGAAGGATCTCAAATGCCTGAGTGGTTGGATAAGTAATTGTAGAAGAAGGCCCTTGTCCTTATGGATCCTAAAGAAAGATTATAAGTTATCCTATCTCAAGCTCAGATACAGACAAAGAAGGAGAAGAAACCGAGGGTCAGATCCCACATAATGATGGATGCATCGAGATCAAGAACTGTGAAAATAGCTACTCCAATGGTGGAAGTAGAAGGATTCAGCTATAATATCTCCACCATTGACTTAGGAATGGCCACCAGGGAACATAAAATTGATCATCTTCTGGGATCCATTGCTACTATTGTGCATCAGATGAATAAGGACAAGTCCTCTAAGGAGGAGTTAAAAGCACAAGTGGTAGATTTAACATCCTACATACAACAATGGTCCTTTGTTGAAGAACTACCAACAACCTCATCGACCCCACCTCAGCTACTATCCAAGGATCATATCAGCAAGCTTGAAAGAAGGAAGAATTGGACTAAGGCCACAGAGGAATAGTTCCAAAAGGTGGTGTACAATGGAGATATGAGTATCGGCCATACTGTCCGAACAACAAATAAATTTTGGGAAGTGCAAAAGAAACTTGAAGGAATCAAAAAATTCTGCACTAACTTCCTAGAACTATATAGAATTACATATCCCAATCTCGAGGCTATCCTCAAGATGCCCGAGAGGACGTGGGAAAAAGAGCTAGCACTAATAAAAGATGATCATTGGCTCGTGGAAACATGGAAATTGGGCCTAAATCATAGAAGAGAAATCTTGGAACGAGTGCACCATGAAGTGGAGCTTGACATGGATTGGGCTAAGGAAATCAAAATGGCTTTGGAGAATACTTGAATCTCATGACAGACTATGATATTCCCACCATCGAGTTAGATCCTGAGAAGATAAGGCCACACTTTCATAAGAAGATGGAGGATGGAGCCACCAATATGCTCACGCCGTATTTTATGGATTTTGTTGCTCGAGCATTCGCCCAATCAAAACAAGTGATCAAAACCACACCGAAATGTAGCAAGGATTGGGATTTGATTACCAACCGATCCAGAAAATTGAACTTCTAGGTACTCCAATCCGATATAATGGAGTGGAACAAGCTTCAAGCACTAATCATAAAATTCATGGAATATGCTACTGTGAAGAAACATGAAGGAAATCTGGTCATAGATGATGAATTTCTCACAGTATAGCTGCAGTAGAAGGGAAATCAACTAAAAGACAAAAGTGCTACAGTGTTGGCCACTAAAGGACAAATTAGGCTAAAAGACAAAATGTAATTTTAAATTGTAGGATATTGGGGGTAGGTAAAACCCTAATTTTTAGTGAATCTTCACCACACAATGAGATTAAATTTTGGCCGTTCATTTTTCTTTGACACTATAAATAGGGGTCTCCTCTCATTTTCAAGAGAGAGTGGAGTTGTTGTAAAGACATGTTGTTGAACTTCTAATAGAAATTCATTACTTTTGGATGGATTCTTGAGTTTCATCTCATGTTTCATGATTCTTCTCTTCATAGTTAATAGATTTGGGTAGATTTACTTTTTTTTTTCTATGTGTTTCGCATGTTTTAATAGATTAGTAGATGTTGATCATTGATATTGAATAATTTTGTTGTGTTGATGCCCTTCCTTGTTCATGCTTTTTGTTGTTTATTGATGATAGATAGTAGTGTAAAGCTAGTTTGAACATGAATTGAATGTTGCACTTAAATTATATCTTTTATTCATGCTTTATGGTGAATGAATGGTTGAAAATCTGCAGACCTTAGAAAATTGCACTAGTTTCATGAGATTGTAAGTTGATTTGGTTAAGTGGAACTTAGTTTTGAGAAGGTTGTCCACTATAGCATCCTCCATTGTCATTGTTCATCAACAGTTTCAAGTCTAGGAACTTCCTTCTTTCCCTTCCCTTTTCACTTTTCTTTTAAATAGTAACCTAAGGCAAGTTCAAGCATCACTACACATTGCAAAGCCAAATCTGATGATAAAAGTGGAGTTTCAGACTATTGTTCTAAACTTGCAGCAATAGAACACAATTTTAGAATTCCATAAACTCCATTCAAAGAACCAATTCCCTTCCAACTTAACATACATAGGGTTGCCCTATGATTACCAACAATATCAAATCAAACCACTGAGACATTCCAAGCAGGTCATGACCTGACACTCGAGAGACCTTGGGGTGGTGATTTGTAACTCGTTTGTAGATTTCTTCCTTTCAAGAGAGGTAGTGCACTTGTGCATTGCTTGTGTTGAGAAGGTGCAAAAACACCCATCAACATCATGCAAGGCTATGAAAGTGTTGGAGAATTTGTGGTGGATTCCTTGTTGCATTGAGAATTTTTTCTTTGTGTAACATTTATCTTCCATCTTCTTTGTTTCTTTTGGTGACAATGAGCCCTAGTTGTGAGCATTTATGGATAGTGTATCCTATTTTGGTAGTGAGCCCCTGTACCAGTTTTGCAATTACTTATATTGTGATCTAATCCTCACTGTGGTTTTTCCCTCATTAGTTTTTCCACATAAATTTGTTTTTCTCTTGTGTATGATGTTTCTACATTTTATGATTAATCACTTTAACAAAATAAGGGCTTAATGAATGTTTGTGGATCTGATTATTGTTAAGGGTTTTGATGTTATAATTTGCTACAACTGATTCACCCCCCTTCTTAAATGTATTTTTCATTCAACAATAGGTGGAAAGAAGTGAAGGATGACCACACCATGGGTTAACTAGGATAGAAATCTACACTGAAATACTATACCATGCTTCCACAAACAATAAATGATCTCCACAATCAACACTAGCACACCAAGTTGGCCAACCTTGCACTAACACTATCAAATAATCAATTCACTCTTCACCAAGTTTGAAAAAATCCTACAAACCATGTGACAACAACACACAACTTTCAAGAATATTCCAACATCATTAGAATATTTACCAACACTGCCACAACCACTTGAAATTGGGAATACTATCATCCTATACAACCAGCCATACTATCACAAACATACAATTCACTAACCAACCTTGAGGAACAAATGAGCACCACACACTCCAGGGGAAGGTAGATACAAACAATATTAGCATGTTCCCAAATTTCAAAGACAAGAAACCTCAATGCAGAGCAATGTGGAGTAATTACATTTCTCTTGGACAACCTTCTTCACAAGAAACACACTATCAAACACATCTTCCACTGCCACATGATCCAAAACCGGAAACTTTGGATATAACACTTATGAACAACTCTAATCATCTCATCCAAATTGCACAAAAACATATTCAACCATGAATAAATGTGGATCACAACATATAACACAACTCTATCACCTTGTAAACTTCCTATTCAAATTTTCCCAAAAGAACTTGGACACCAAGTGAACCAGTCGCATCAGCAATACCTACTCAACACTACAAACACCTTCTCATCACAACCACACTAGAGGTTGACATAGGTTGACATCAATGAACACACTAAATAAAACATAGTGCAACAATATCCAACAATCTCCCCCTTTGTCATTGATCACATTACCATCTTTGAAAAAACCATCAATAAAAGAAACCCTACAATGGTAACACCAACTCACAAAAGAAACCCTACATCAAGCAGAACTCCCCTTACTTGGAAATTTCTTACATTTCAGACTTGTTTCTTTCTCCCTATGTTCAAACATCACTTTCTCCCCATGTTTTTAGTCTTCTCTCCCCCTTTGAAATCAATGGAAAATGGAAACACCTACATACTTTACTTCAGTCACACCTGCAAGCCACTCTCTCACTTTCTATACAACTCTTTCTCTCTTGTTCTCTCTCCACTGATCTCTCCCCCTTAGGGGAACTAGATATTCTCCCCCTGACTACACCAACCAAAGACACAACTACCTACTCCCCTTATGAGGTAGCCTTCATCAATCCAGGAAAAAGAATACATCTTGAATTTCTCACCTGGATAGATGTACCAACTCATGCCTCTAGTTGAAATAAGGAGGAGAAATAACCCCTAGCTTCTACCTGAGATACTCAAATGTATCTTTTGGAAGAGACTTTGTGAAAATGTCTACTATTTGATCCTTTGTAGGCACATACTCCAACTTCACTTCACCCTGAGCAATTTTCTCTCTCAAAAATTTATACTGGATAGAGATATGCTTTGTCCTTGAATGCATTACGATATTTTTTGAAGCTTTGATAACACTTGTATTATCACACAAGATATGAATAGGTTCATCATATGATACTCTTCTATCGTTCAATTTTTTCTTCATCCACAATGTTCACCTATGTACAACATGATGTTGTTGTAGTATATTTTTCCTCTATAGTAGATAGTGACACTTAATCCTACTTACTCAACCAAGAAACCAATCTACTTCCAAGAAATAAAGAACCTCTACTTTTACTTCTATCATATGTACAACCCACCCAATTTGTATCTGTATAAGCACTCAAGGAGAAATCAACATCCCTAGAATACCATAGACCAAAGTTAAGAGTGGCTTTTAAATATATAAATATTATTTTTACTAAGTTTCCACATGTGATTCTCTAGGATCTTCTTGAAATCATTCCACGAGAAAAAATACATGCATGATATCTAATCTAGTAGAAGTTAGATATAGCAATCCACCAATCATGGATCTATACTTGCTCTAATCTATCTTAGAAGATTCATCATTTTTTCTCAACTTATAACTAGTAACCATGGGAGTACATATTGGTTTAAATTCCTCCATTTTTAACTTCTTTAATATTTCCTTGATATAATTTGATTGTGAGATGAATATACCTTTATTAGATTGACTGATTTCTATCCCAAGGAAGAAATTCATCTCCCCAAACATTGACATTTCAAGCTCATTTTGCATCTCCTTTGTAAACCTTTTCCACATTTCTTCATTTCATCCAAAGATTATGTCATCAACATACACAACCACAATTAGGATTTGATCTCTCTCAACCTTGAACTAAAGATTGTTGTCTGTAGTACCCTTTTTGAATCCATTCTACAATAAGTATTTATCCAATCTTCCATACCAAGCTATAGGAGTTTGTTTGATTCCATATAAATCTTTCTTCAACCTAAAACCATATCAAAATCTTTTGATAAATGAAAAACGTTTGGTTGTTCAATGTATACTTCTTCTAACTCACCATTCAAGAATGCAGACTTGACATCCATCTAATACACCTTGAAGTCTTTATGTGTTGAAAAATCCAAAACCATCCTAATGGCTTCCATTCTTTCTACTAGAGAAAAAATCTCTTCAAAATCTATTCCTTCCACTTATGAGTACCCTTTACACACAAGCCTAACCTTGTTTTTAATAACTTTTTCATTCTCATTCAACTTATTCCTAAAACCCCATTTAGTTCCATCTTATTCTTGTTTCCTAGTCTTGGGACCAGTTCCTATGTCGGATTCTTCTCAATCTTCCTTAGTTCTTCTTCCAACAATTTAATCCAATTCTCATCCTCGCATGCCTCAGTTACTATATTAGGTTCTACCTTAAAAAGTAAATAGAACTTTACCTATTCCTCTACCATAACAACTCTTCTTGTCAACACACTTCTATTTTTTTCCCCAATTATTTGATCCTCAGAATGATCCTTATGCACATACTTAGGATTATTAATATTATTTTTTAGAACTTCTTCCTCTTCAACTAGCATCTCATTTTCTTATTTCTCTTATTATTTTTCTTCTCTACAAGATGGTTCATCAAATTTATATCCTTCTATCAACAATGAGCTTTGGTGTGATTCTTTATCCACTTTGACGCTTTCACTTTCAACTATCTTCTTTAACCTTTTGTTGTAGCATCTATATGCCTTGATCTTTGTAGAGTATCCAAGGAAGATTCCTTCATTTGATCTTGCATTGAAATTTCGTAGATTTTATTCATCTCTCTTGATATCAAATTTTCTTCCAAACACTCTAAAATATTTCATAGTAGGATGTTTTCCATACCATAGTTCACAAGGGGTCTTTGAACTATTCACTCTTGCTTATCCTTTGTTAAGAATGTATACTGCAATATGAATATCTTATTTCCAATAGAATTTTGATAGATTTGATTCCTTCATCATGGTTCTTGTTGCTTCTTGAACTATCATGTTCTTCCTTTCCACAACTCAATTTTGTTGAGAAGTCCCATGACTTGATAAATGTCTTTATTCCATGATTTTTACAAAATTTGTTAAACTCATTGGAGGAAAACTCACCACCTCTGTTAGAACTCAAACATTTGATTTACAAATCCATTTCATTCTCAACCATAGACTTAAACGCTTTGAAATTATCTAAAGGTTCTAATTTTTCTTTGAGAAATGTCACCTAAGTCATTCTAGAGTAATCATCTATCAACAACATAAAATACCTATCACCTTGAGAGCTTCTTTTTTTAATAGGTTTACATAGGTTTGTTAACACCAACTCCAAAGGTATTGTGGTAGAATATTCCTTAGTTCTAAACCTCTTCTTTTTCTACTTTCCAAATTGACACTCCTTGCAAATTGAAATGATAGGCTTTGTAATTCTTGTTAGATATCTCATAGCTTGAGTAGATCTGATCTTCACTAGGCTATCAAAATTTATGTAACACATTCTTCTATTCCATAGACAACTTTCATTGATTTGAGACATAAAGCACTTAACACCACCACCTTTGAGTTGATAAACATCTCCTTCTATCATTGTTCCAGATGTAACCAATGTTTCAAAGCTCCCTTTTCTAATTTCACAAACATCATCCTAAAATGCCAAATTGTATCCTCTACTACACATTCATCCTACAATGAGAAGATTATGTTGGAGACCCTTGGCATAAATAACATCATCTTTCTTATGCTTTCCATCAAAACTAATTGAACCCTTTCCACAAATCTTAGCAAATGTATCATCACAAACTTAACAAGACCACCATCATACTTTTAAAGCTTAACAAACTTACTCTTATCACCTGTCATATGATTTGAGAATCCACTATCAATTATCAAGTAGTTTCTCTCCTCTCTTGCATGAAAAATAGTCAACATGGTTCCTTCAATATTGTGACCTATTTCTTGAGAAATTTCCTTCAGTATGAGATTTGTTTCCTAGATTTATTTTAGTATGTGGACTACATCCAAGATGAGAAACTTCTCATCAATTAATTTATCAAGGGTCTAAATGCTAGCATATCAAGACCCATTTGTATGGCCAATCCAAATAACCTTTGGGTTGTTGTGGAGAAGGCTCTTATTACTAAGGAGAATCAAGGGAAGTCCCAAGAGGGATGTAGTTGGTTCTAAAACCATCTAGGAAGAGTCAATAGATGCAGCAATTTTGTAGACTAAGCTTTCTATTGAAGGGAGTGTTTAAGCATCCTTCACTACCTCCTAGGCCACCTCAACAACAACCAAAAGTTTAGAATACTAGACCTCAAGATGGGTCATAGGGTGGTCGCTCTAGGGTATAGAAGGCATAGGTACCTTGACAAGAATAAAAACTATTGGTTTTGAGTGTTGCCCTAGTACATTCATACTAATAATTTAGAGGAAGACATAGTGGTTCTAGTAAGACTGTCGGATAGTATTTTAGCAAGAATCAACTAGCTCAGGCTTATACAAGGGGTCCTTACTATGTTTTTGGTGGATTGGGGAACTTATCTATGGATTTCCTGCATGGATTCATAGCTAGAAGAAAGCATGTAGGAGGTTTTAAGCAGATGGTATGTAATGTGGAAAAGTCCTATAGAGTGTTTGTGATGGTCAAGAACTGCCAATCCAAGCTCCAAGCCATCGTTATTGAGACACTGGGTATGATTGGTAATATATTCTAGTTTCTATTTTGTTTGATTTTGGGGCATTTTATTCTTTAGTTACCCCATCTATAACGTAGCATAGCAAGCTAGTGGCATATAGGTAAGATGATTGGTGGTAGGTTTCAAAGTTGGCTTCAATGGACAAGGTGGTTGTAGATTCAGTGGTTACAAGTTGCTAGAAGCTCCTTGGATATCGCACCATTTTAATTAACATGCATGTTACTCCATTGTGTTCTCATGAAGTAGTTTTATACATGGATTGGCTTGACGTAAATCAAGCCAAGATTGATTGTTGTTGAAAGGAAATTGAGTGTTTAGATGGTCATGGTGATATACTGGTGGTCACAAGATTTTAGAGGACCATATCCCTTCACACAATATATGTAGCTAAAGTGGTGGATGTGAAAGGGATGAAAAAAAAATTCCATTACCATCAATGATGGGACTAAGGAAGAGACAAAGACATCTTTGGATGATCATCTCATTCTTAGAGAGTTTGTAGATGTGTTTCCTTTTGAGTTGTCAAGCATGCCACCTCATCGAGAGATTTATTTTCACAAACTCGGTACCAAGAGTTGAGCCCATATCAAGGGTTCCTTATAGGATGACCACTCATGAGCTTACTAAGTTCAAATTATATTTAGAGGATATATTGGAAAAGGGTCATATCAATCCTAGTGACTCACCTTGGGGTGTACCATTCATCGTCATTAAGAAGAAGGATGGGTCACTTTATCTTTGTACAGATTATAGACAAATGAATAAGGTGATGATAAAGAATTGCTACTCACTTCTTAGGATTGTTTATTTATTCAAATATATGTAGGGTGCTAGGGTGTTCTTAAAGATTAACCTTAAGTTTGGATATCATGAGTTGTAGATAGAAGATACAGATATACATAAGATAGATTTTTGGAATAGATATTGTCAGTACAAGTTTAATGTGGTACCCTTCAATTTGATGAATTCCCTTGCATTATCCATGAGTCATGAATGTGGTATTTTGAACCTTCTCAAATAAATTCATGATAGATTTTCTTGATAACATTTTGATATATTCGTGTAGATTAATAAGGATCATGAGGTACACTTGTGATAGGTATTGCAATGTTTGAGAAAGCATTAGTTATATGAAATATTGTTGAAGTGTTCCTTCTTTCGATCAAAGGTTAATTATCTTGGCCACATCATATGTGATGATCATATCTTTATAGATCCATCAAATATGAGGGCCATAATGAATTGTCCAACACCTACCATTGTGGGAAAGGATAGGAGTTTCATCGGTTTAGTAGGTTATTATCTTTGATTTGTTGAGGGTTTTTCTAGGATTTCACATCCTATTACTTCCCTTCAAAGGAATGGGGAGAATTTTTAGTGGATAAATCAATGTAAGAGGGTCTTTTAGGAAGTCAAGGAGCGTCTCACCTATGCTCATATTCTAGTATTACCAAATCTTTTAGTAGATTTCATGATATATACTAATTCCTTGTTAGATGGATTAGGTGGGGTTAGAGTGATCACATATGAGTCATGAAAGCTTAAGATTCATGAGTTGAACTACCCTACTCATGATTTGTAATTGGTAGTGATAGTTCACACTCTATTTTGATGGAGGAATTTCCTTTTAAGGCATCATTTTGAGCTTCATTTAAACCACCATAGTCTTTAGTACATCTTCATGCAGTTGAATCTAAATGCCTATTAGATGTGTTATAGAACACTCGTGGTCTTTTTAGCTTACTCTATCTAGTAGGGGGTTTGTTTATGTATTGTGAAGTTT
Source organism: Sequoia sempervirens (assembly GCA_007258455.2). Lineage (NCBI taxonomy): Eukaryota > Viridiplantae > Streptophyta > Pinopsida > Cupressales > Cupressaceae > Sequoia > Sequoia sempervirens. The sequence goes on from VDFB02306204.1 coordinate 132,504, forward strand.
TTTTTCCTTGATCATTTTTATTTTCAACTTGTATAATGTTTTCAGTTTTGGATGTGCTCATGCTCAATTAAAGTTATCGGAAAGGTGCGCAATATGCCACGTGGTCGTTGTGCAACTTTCATTTTTTTCCTTCCTTTCGGGAGAGAGTCGGGACACGTGTCAACTTGTCAGATATTTTCTCAACGAGCTATATTCATGATCTTGAGAGTTTCCACCTATTTGACACATCATCTCTTTGTTGCGAGTAGATTGCGCTTCTTATGAAGCGATATCTTTTGGGAGTTTGTCAGAGCTTGTTGGCCTTTTTCTTTTCTTTTATTTTGGGATAGAAGCTTTGAGTTGGTGCCATTGGATGACGTGATTGGTCAAATGGGCCTATTTCTAGGTTGTTTTCTATGATTTGATGTTTACAAACAACTATTTTTGCTGAATATCTAGAAAGCATTAATGCGGAAGTTGAGAATTGATGAGCAAAGATTGCTATGACCTAACTAAAGAGATCTATTATTAGATCATGTGCTATCAAATTCCAACATCTGGCAGCAATTAATTTTGTGTTGTGGTAGAGTTTCCTTTTTTTGCAACTATAAATGACAGGTGATGATAGATGAAAGGGTTGGATTCCAAGTTTCAGTTTCCTTTGCTGAGGAAAAGTTTATTTAGTTTTCTTAGGATATAGAACTATTTTGAGGAGTAAAATTTTTAGAACTACTTTTCTTTGGAATTTTATATCTTTTAAATATCAAACTATTGTCAAATTGGCATCCGACCTTTGTTTTAAATTTCATTTGATATTTAAAGCATGAATTATTGAGAAGAAATCTTTGAGACTCTGCATGTATAGCCTTTATCAAGCTTTCTTTCTTTATGCTTTCATTATGAATGAAACACTGTGTCAAGATAAATTTGAATAGTTTGAGTGGATGATTTCCATGTTGTATGCTTGTATGGTAGAATAATAACTTGTGAAAACTGGATTATGTCAGTGGAATTCTCTATTTTTGTCAAGGGTTGTTCTTCTCTTGTATTATGTTGTATTAAGAGAGAGAGTTCATGTGATTTCTAATTTTTTTTTTGTCACCCTTAGAAATATTTATGTTTGATTAGACCTTAATGAACACTACTTGTGAAAATATTTGAAATTCTACATTGTGCTTGTTGTTATTCTTTGTTGTTCATTCTTTTTCCAACAATGAAGGGTTGTGGAATTCTATGTCTAATTATATCATTCATAGGAATGATTGGGTTTGAAATGTTGTAAAAGCATTGGCACATCACCATTTTTATGTTTTATGTTTACATTTCCTTCCACCCTTTTCTCCAAAGCCCAAAGAAGAGCTAACTTTCTATAAAAATCCCAGAGGTCTTCAGTGAGGCGCAGATCATTTCCCCACTTACTAAATTTCCCATAAGACTGTTGGAGAGGCGCAAGCTTTGATGATGAATAGTTCATTTTTTGGCATGCTCAATGGGACCCAAAGTTTTTCGAACGCCTGATTAGAAGTCAAAAATATTTCTTAAATCAAGCTAAGGAAGGAAACTAGAAGTTTCATGCCTAGAGTCCAAACAAGAGCATCTTCAAGAGGCCATTTCCAGTACTCTCAGTTACCTGCCTTGGTACCTAGGAGAAGAAGACTTATAGGCTTTGTATCACCTATAAAGAGCAATAGAGTAAGAGGTAAGAGCAAAATATCTAGAGGCTCAACCTTCCACATCCAGAGGCTCAACCTTCCAAATTAGAATACATGTATACCTGATTCATAAGAATCTTTTCTCTATGGCTCATGTACCTCCCCCTACTCCTAGAAATTTCATAACTTGGGATAGCAATAATCCACTACGACCATCCACACCCCCAGATGTATAGTCTTCCATACCCGCTAACGCCCTCAAAGCTATCCCAAAATTCTATGGAGAAGACTTTAAAACCCCTTCCAAACACCTTCAAGATATAGCAGAGGTACGTAGGGTACATAATATAGTGGAGGAGAACATCGCCTTGAGGCTATTAGTTGCCTCTTTCAAAGGAAAGGCCCAATATTGGTATTAATTTTTGGCCTTGTGCTCTATCATCTCCTGGGATCAAATCGGAGAAAGGTTGTTTGAATGCTTCTCTGAGAAATGAGACCATTCTTTACAGTTGCTACAACAACTAATCACCATCAAGAGAGCTCCGCAAGAGGCTATGAGAAATTTTAACACTAGGTCACAAGAGCTAGCAAAGGATCCCCATGACTACTTGACCCCAAGCCACGATGGAATTCATGTTATATTGGAAGGCTCTCAATTCGGACATCACAATAATGATAACATCCATGGGAGGGGATATCTTGCCCGACGCATACAAATTGGTTGTGCATGTAGAAAATAGTCTAATTGATGCCAGAAAGCTTCCACCATGACCTATGATGCTTGTATTTATAGAGATCTCTAGTGGTATTTAGGAAGAAGCTACTCCAAGCACTTCTGATACATAATTAACATCAGCTACACCGCAGTCTATGTACGTGTATCTAGCCACCCAGACAAGCACATCGGGCTCTTTCTCAATCGCAGCGGACATCAATGACATGAAGAGTGTCATGTAGACTTTTTCTAACAAGTTGGTCATTATCAAATGACAACAAGCAATGCCTCTGAAGTAGATCACACAAACCTATGGTAGAGGAAAGCCACCTTATCAACAGAATCCATACCAGGGATCCTCCAGACAAGGAAGTCAACAGACAATGTCTACAAACTAGATAGTTTTGGTCACCATTCTGCTACAGACAGTCAAAGATAGCCCAAGAGTTAATTCCATGCTAGAATAATTTGGTGGAAGACAAGAATGTATGGTGCTTCCCATGCAGCGATAGTCATATGCCCTGAAATTGTCCAAGGGGGAATATGCAGCAAAAGATAGTAGAACAAAGGAGCAAGGGTTTGCTCCCGAATGCTAATGAATATGAGTCCTCCAAAATGGAGAATGCCCATTTTAGAGCACAAAATGTAAGGAATTTCCTTGGAACAAGAGCTAGATATTGCGCCCAACCAAGTGTTATTTTCATGGATGGAAGAAGAAGATGTAGTGTTCATGAATGAAGCTCTAACGACTAGTGCCCCACAAATACAGTTGGATTACAATACAAGATCCAAAAGAAGGCTCACAAGAGAATACGTACAACAAGATCTACCACGTTCTCAGCCACGTCAACCACCACTGCAATAAAAGAAGGCTCCATTTCCTGACACCCGACCTACTCTGCAGTTGCATAATCCGCCATTGCCATTCATCGTTCAAGCCCAAGACCCAACTAGTCAGAACGCTTAATGTGGTGGAACAATTGAAGAAGGAACCTACCAATGTATCTTTGTGGGATGTCATATCTATCCCCAAAAAAAAAAAAATCTTTGGGAAGCATTAAAGAAAGAATAATAAATGTTGCAGGAAGACACAACTCTGTCATGTGGCCAAAGCGAAGACAAAGGATCCACATCAGCCCCTCGAGTTCTGAAAGTAGTAGCTTATGCGAACAATGTGGAAAATGCAAAAGAGAAAGAGGTAAGCAAGCCAAAGCCCACACCTTTATTTTTAACACTTATTGTGGGAGATAAGGTTTTTCATAATAATATGGTTGATTCGAGGGCTAGCACAACTATCATGCCAAAACAAGTGGTTGATGCCTTGAAACTTAAGTATGAGCCCCTTGAGAAAGGAATCATGCAACTAGATGGGAAGAAAGTTTTGACCATTGGTTGGATAAAATATCTATCTATGACCCTCTTCTCATGTCCAAGCCAAATAGTCACACAAGAAATAGTAATGATAGACATTTCCCCGATCTTCATAATGTGTCTTTCAAGATATTTCACTGGGAAGATTGGTGGACATTTAGTGCTCGACTGGTCCCACATAATATTGAGAACCAAGCATGGGGAAAAGATGAAGATTATGTCTAAATCATTGCATCTTGAACAAATTATGAACAATGTAGTCCTATGCTTTGAAGCAGTGCATACCTCCATCTCTCAGCAGAAGAGATATTGTGTAGAAATACTGGAAAATGAAGAAGATACAATTGATCAGAATCCCGAAGGAGAGATGCTACTTAACCAATTCATTGACTCAAATCCATTCAAAAAAATTCATGCAATAGGGCTAGACACCAATGTGATTTTTGATGAAGATCAGGTCTTTCCAAAATAAATGAAGGATCGAGAGGAATATGATAATCCAAGTGATGATCGTCTATGGACCCTATATTTTGATGGTGCCAAGTGTAAAGCTAGCTCTAGAGTGGGTTTGAATAGTATCTTCGATAGGATCAAAGACCCTCAAAGCTTACCATTTTTGGTTCTCATGACAAAAAATGACGCTGAATATGAGTCCTTGGTCCATGGTTTGATCCTTGAAAAATGAATGGGTGTAAAGAGAGTACAAACTTTCAGAGATTCAGAGTTAGTAGTGAGTTGGTTCCATGGGTAAGTGACTATAAAAAGAACGAGGATGAATTCGTATAGACATCAGATTTGGGACTTGATTCAGAGCTTTGAATGCTTTAACATAAAATTTATTCCCCCATCTCAAAATAGTGTCGTTGATCAGATGGCTTCTGTCGGTACACAATTTGAACCAATTTCTGATTCAAACAAGTAGAATGTAGTGCTAGTCATTGTCCAACCCTCAATTCCCAACAACAATCAAAACTGGAAATTTTTTTATGATGACATTCAGATTGTTGCCTTCATATAGAAAGGAGGAATGACTTCTAACTATTCACCACCAGGAGTAGAATTTCTCAAAGAACAGGTCATCTAGTTAAAAGGGAACAAGCTTCCTCAAGGATTAATTTCCCTTGACAATCTCTTTGATTGTGAAGATGTGAGAAATGGAAAGAAAAGGTTCACTACAGATGTTAGAGACTACGAAGAGCTTGATGTTAGAAGTGGTAGAAAGTTAAAAGTTAGAAGGGAAGTTTCAAATATGACAGAGTTATTGCCTAGACCTATGATGATCTTAGAGGGTATGACCCGAGAATAGTTCAACATACCATTGACTTGGCAGAAGGATCTAAACTCATCCGAAAAAGAAAAGGCTAGTCAATTTGAAGGTTGAGGCATTGATGTCGCAAGAGCTCATCGAATTGGTCGAGTCAAGAATCATATATCCAATCAAACATTCCACCTGGGTGTCAAATCTGGTAATAGTCCAAAAAAATAATGGAGATATTAGGCTTTGTGTCAATTTATGAGATTTGAATAAAGCCTCGCTAAAAGACCATTACCCATTGCCATTGATGGAGCAGATCTTGTAGACTGTGGCCAGATCAGAGATTATATGTAAAGGAAGTTGGCCAACATAAGACAATGTTTACCACTAAGTGGGGAATGTTTGGATACTCAAAAATGTCATTCGGACTTTCAAATGTTGGTGTGACTTTTCAATGAGAAATGGATATTTCTTTCAAGGGATTGATCAACCTAATTATCTTAATATATTTTGATGAACTAACGGCCTTTTCAAATTCAAAAGATGATCACTTCGATCATCTAGAGAAGGTTTTCCAGAAATGTCAATTGTTCAGGATTTCTTTGAATCCAAAAAAATGTGTTTTCGGAGTACCTCAAGGAAAGTTACTTGGATTTGTAGTATCTAAGGAGGGAATAGCAATAGACCCCGAAAGGGTTAGATCTATAATGAAATTACCCCTCCTAGTGAGCCAGAAGGGATTGCAATCTTTTCTAGGGAAGATCAATTTTATTAGCAAATTCATATCAGATTTTGCAGGCACTGCGAGACCAATTATGTTGATGCTTAAGAAAAACCTAATTTTCAAATGGACCCTCGAAGGAAAAGTAGCTTTTGAGTAGCTAAAAATAGCCATCTCCACTGCCCCAATATTGGTCAACCCTTATTTTTCCAAAGACTTTCTACTCTATGTGTATAGTGGCCAACATAGCATAGCTTCGGTGCTCAATCAGAAGTGCGAGGAGGATAATGGAGAGCATCCTATTGCATTCTACTCAAGGACCCTTAAAGGTTATGAAGCCAGGTATAATTTTGTAGAAAAGAAATATTTTCCCATTGTTAAAAGCTTAAAGAAGTTATGACACTTAGTGTCGGCCAATAATATCACTATTCTCGTTGTGCATCCCAGTGTGCGGGAATATATCAAATAAGGCAAGATAATAGAAAAGAGGGAAAATTGGATCACCAAGATCCTAGAGTATGATGTGTACATTAGACCAACCAAGCTGGTTTGAGGAAGAGGTCTATGCAAATACATTGCACTAGAATCAAGTCCCCTAGTTGAAAAAGAGATCGATCAGGTCTACTCGAACCAATTCGAGTCTGACGAATCTTGGGTGGCTGATCAGACATAGTATATACAAAAGGGATATTACCTGACCATCCTTCTATCCTACAAAAGGTGATACTAGCTATTGTAAGACACTAGGTACATATTAATTAAGGGTGTATTATTCAAGAGAAATTATGATGGTGTATTACTTCGATGTTTAGACAAGCTGCAGGTGGAAAGAGTTCTCAATGAATTCCATCGTAGTCCTAAGGGTGGACATTTCTCCACCAAGACTACCACTTTAAAGATAATGCGAGCAGGATATTATTGGCCCTCTATGTTTTCTGAAGCACATCATATGGTGCAAAAGTGTACCTAGTGCCAATTTTTTATTGGCAAAAGAAAGAATGTCGCTTTTCCCCTGAGCCCTTGATTGCAACCGAGGAACCCTTTGCTCAATGGAGTTTGGATTTTATCAAAATGATAAATCCTATTTCTAGCATTGGACACAAGTGGATCCTCATGGTGACCAACTACTTCACAAGTTGGATGAAGGCCATAGCCCTAAAAAGTGCCACAAAGGGAGAAATTGTCAATTTCCTTGAAGCGCTAGTAGCCAGATTTGTCCTACCCAAGACCATCATATCTGACAATGCCTGAGCTTTTGTAGGATGAAGAATGTTAGATTTTTCTATCATACGTAGGATTTTCCTTAAAACTTCATCAAATTACTACCCACAAGGAAATGGGTTAGTAGAGTCAACCAACAAAAACTTGATTAGGTTAATCAAGTGCATTAGGCCAGAATGATAAAGGGATTGGTACAAGCATCTACGAGTTGCTCTATGGGTGGACCAAATTATTCCCAAGAAAATTATGAAGACCTCCCCTTATGAATTGGCATATGGAAAAGAGGTAGTGTTATCCATTTCCATAGAAATTCCTGCCTTACAACTATTGAAAGCCCTAAAAATTGAAGAAAGCGACAAAATGGAGGTATAGCTAGCAGAACTCCTCAAACTGGGGGAAGATAGAGAAAAAAAATTATGGATCCATGATCAACCATCAAAAAACAGTAAAGCGATGGTTCGATAAAAAGACCTCTAACCCAAAATTCAAAGAGGGGATCCTAGTGCTAAAGTACGATGAACGTACTACAAAACTAGGGCAACACACAAAATTTCAAGCACTATGGAAGGGACCCTTCCGATAGTGCGTGCAAGGAAAAGAATGAGTACGAACTTGAAGATATGGAAGGAAACACTTTATATATACCGGTGAATGGTATTTATCTAAAGTTATTCCATTAAAATACGTAGTTCTTTAAAAAAATTAACTATGTACCATACGTAAAAAAAATTGTAAATACATTTTAAATTTTAAGAATAAGCCATTTGAGAATAACACAAAAGAAATGAAAGGTTTGTATTATATTATATTCATCAAAAATTTACAATGTAATACAAAGCCCGAGGCTCAAATTTAAACATGAGGCTCTCTCGAGCAAACCCAAAAAGAGTTACAAAATAAAAAGATACAAAAAGAAGGTAACGTGAAAAAAATAGTAAAGAAAAGCCTCCAAATGTTGTCCAAGAAGTTGAAAGGGCTCGTTATCAGGTTCTTCTTCTTCTTCTTCTTCTTCTTCATCTTCTTATCTTTCAGGGCACAAAAAGGGGTTGAACACACAACACACGCGAGCTCCACACGACGCAGACCAAAGGCCTATTCACCACGGCTCTACACCAGAAACTTGAAGTTCTTCCTCTAGGCAAGCCCTAGAACACGCTCCACATCATACTCTCATAGAAGAGAGGTGGCCCTTGGTTGAGAAGAGCAGCAATGCATCTCAAGGTCCATGGTGAAAAATTCAGAAAGGAAGGGAAACTAGGGTACGTCTATCCAAAAGTCCATATGCTTGCGGAGATCCATGGCACCCGAGATACCAACGCCAAGGATAGCCACTTGCACTATCTCGACAAGCCCTTCCATCAGTGCAACATTTAACATATGATGGCATAATTTAATTATCGTGAGTTTGGCCACATTCAGGTCAAGCAGCAAAGCCACGAAGCAGGAAAGAATGTTGCAA
>VDFB02306206.1:0-11986 GCA_007258455.2 Sequoia sempervirens
GGTAGCATAGCCAAAAATATGTAAAATTTTGTTACCCTTTCAGAAAATCACGGCCTTGGCATCAAATGGTCATCCAACCCTTTGGGTTGGATCCCAAGGCAAAATCCAACTGTTTGGATTGGTATTTCCCAATGTAGGCAATTTGGAAAGCACCAAATTTGGTGCTTTCCAAATGAAGTGTATGACTTTTTGGAATGCATTTTTTTGAGCTCTTTCATTTTTTTGCCTTTCTCTTTCTTTTTCTCTGCTAGGGCAACTATATACTTGAAATAAACATTTAAGTATAAGTTGTCATTTACATATGGATATTTAGTTTCTTATACTTTAAGTTATATTTCATGTGTATAGTTTTAGGATGTTTGAGAGTGGTTTTGGATCCCTTGGAGTTATAATACAAATTCTAGTTTTTGGAAGATCTTATAATTTTTCAAAATTAGTCAAATTTTAGTATTCAGCATATCAAATTTCAATATTAGGGGGTCAAATTTTAGTAATTAGCAAGTTGTATCATCTTTCTCTCACTCACTCACTCATTTTCATATCTTATGCTCTAAACCTCTCTCTCTCACACTATCTCCATCCCTTTGTCTTATTCTCTCTCCCTTAAGCTCAAGAACTAGCTCTCTACATGTTCATCTCTCTCTCTTTCACTTCTCCCTCCCTCCCTTTCTCTCTCAACTCAGTCTCCCTACCTCTCCCTCCCTCCCCATATCTCTCTCTCTCATTTTCATCTCTTATCTCTAAACCTCTCTCTCTCACTATCTCCATCCCTTTATCTTATTCTCTCTCCCTTGAGCTCAAGAACTAGCTCTCTACATGTCCATCTCTCTCTCTACTCTCTTTCACTTCTCCCTCCCTCCCTTTCTCTCTCTCTCTATGATGTTATTTCCCATTAATTAAAAAAACCAAATCTAATGCAAGATGAAGAATTGATGGAATAGAAAAAGAAAAATACAATATAGGTGAGTAAATTTATAGGAAATATGAAGGAGGTTTAAGGTTGGAATATGAAGAGACAAGTTACTCACTCCACTCAACATTATTAGCCAAAATGAGATTACTTAAGAAAGCTAAAGTGGGTGTAGGAAAATATCTTTACCAAACTAATAAAATAAAATAAAAGCCTACAACAACACTCCCACTTAAGCATAGATTAGGTGGGTGATCAGAGATGGGTCCCAACAATGTGTTGCCTAATGAGGTAACCATGTACATAAGAGTCCCCTATAGAGAAGAAGCCCCCTAAGAAAGGAAGGGAAAGATCGAAGGACCACATAGTTCCCCCAAAATAATAGCCCCAACAATATTAATCACTCCACATATCAAAGAGAGAATGTAAACATTGGTGGTCTCACAACGAGTGTTGATGTAGGTCCCTCTACATCAAACACTACATCTTTCTTCTAAAGAAGGAAACCATGTGGTGCAAGCTTGATGAATTTCCAATCCAAAGGTGAATGAAGGGTAAAAATAGGATGATAGTCTCTAGAAAACACTCAATTATTTACATGCTTGTGCCTAAAAGAGTCACAAAAAAATTAGGAGTCCTAGGCCTAATTGAAGAAAGTTACCATATAAAACCATATGGAAGATAATGTATAATGACAACAAAGACGAAGATGAGATGACAACTATGATGGAAATATTATCAAAGAGACATATCAAGTTCTTAATAGTATCCTAAAATTCTACATGAAGATACTCACAAAATAAACTAGAAAGATCTATCAAGTGCTCATCTTAATAAACTATTTTAGAAGATAATGAATGTCATCCTACTATATTGAATCACTAGAAGCCTCGTCAAAAGAAACACTAAATTTTAAGTAGGAGAAGATGAATATGAGGTCTCATGCCCATCATCTAACTACATTGTTCATCCCTAGGTGATGTGTCCACGTGAAATGTGTTTATAAATGATAAAATAGATAAATCCTCAACCTCAAGATGCTAAGCTAGAGATAAAAAAAGATGAAACATCTAAATTTGTAATGGGAGTGATAGAAGTTGAAGAATTCAATGAATTCTTTCTAGGAGGAGCATCAAGAAAATTTCCTATATTATCATGACGTTTAATCTCTTCCCATTCATCAAGAAAATTATAAATATCATAAACATATGGTATAAACTCATTAAAGGGTACAAGACAATCTATAGCCAGATCTTTTGGGAATGGAGGTTGATTCAAGTCTCCATGCATCACCTAGATTTTGGTCCAAAGTTCACAAGGGCATGTAATGTGCAAGGTAGTCTTGATGTTGTTGATATAGACACACTAACCAATTAATTCTATGACATGATCATTCTTGCAACCTTAAATGTCATTTTGCCAATAAGAACTTGGTAAATAGGAATAAGTCCATACACATGAAGCAAGAGATGAAGCCACTTGAAATTCTTTTAAGATAGCATATTTCCAAGATTTATAGTTTCAGATACTCAATACAATAATAAAAGGATGAACCTATTCAACACACATGATTATCTCTTCAAATTAGTTACACAAACCAATCAAGAGACAACCCTTCCCCTGCCATCCCCTCCACCACACTCCCACTGTAATGAAATTTTATTTCAATTTGATAAATATAATCAAACCATAATATACCCTCCAAATTCGAGGATGTTACACTTTATCATTAATTTAATTTGTATAGCTTTAAGCTATAAAAGAATAAAAAAAAATGAAATAAATTGTATTATAGTGAGCTAAAATTAAAATAAGACATAAAACTAGAAAAGAGTTTTATGATATCTATAAGAAATTGTAATATATATATATATATAAAGATTACATCCATTTATATAAAAATAATCATATGAAATGCTTAATACACTTTAGTACTAATGTGGAGTTGCTAAGGTGACATGCAAGAGACATAATCATTTCTACTGCCCTTTCCAAATTGATATATAAGATAGTCAATTTAATTTCAAAATTTATTCTATGTGATGCCCCCAAAAAGGGGAAAGGAATATATATCAAGGAAGAAAAATAGTCTTCCCTAAAAGAAAACACTTATCTACCACTCCATGCTAATCCACATGTATGGACAATAAAAACTCATGAGAGATTTTACTATAGAGATACCCAATGTGACGTTCAAAGTGCCACGACCATCATAAAAGCAATCTGTGCTTTTAACACGACTACTAATGAACACCAAGGCCACTGTCTATCTTAACATTCTTTCTAGAAACTATAATTTCAAAAATATTAGAATACTTTAATATCATTCATATTTAGAAAATGATAGAATAAATTACACATTTGCAAATAATTTTTTGATATTTTACTATGGTCAATAAAAACAACAATCCCTCCAGTTGCAAAAACCATCCTGCAAACTAAAATTGAGCGGGGTGACGTTAACTTTTGAAGACCCTCGATCTTTAACAGATTTTTTTCCCATCTCCTAAAGCTTCTCTGTGTTATCCTCTTCTCCTTGCCTTCATCACCATAAATGACCTACCTTACAACGGCCTCCACTTTCTTTTCGCTTGGAAGCCTGGGTCTATGTTGGTAGAATTGAATCCCTAGCCCGAGCTCAACCAAGAGTCTTAAATTGAAAAATTGATCTCCATACATTGGCCAGGCTATTATGGAAACTCCAAGTTATGTTGTCGTCTTCTCTATTTTCTAGATCTCAATTATCTCCCCTGCAATCTCAAATCCAAGGGACAAACCTAAAATGACTCTCTATCTCAAAATAAGTACAAAATTGCACTAGAGGAGAGTGTACATATCCTCTAAAGAATACAAGGGTGGAGGTTATACATAAAATCTCTGTTAAAGTTGGGCATTCAATAAAGAAGCTCACATTTTCGAACATGTTAAGGGAAAGTCTATTTTTTGCTTAGGATTCCTTCCTTCCTACTATTCCTTCATGTCTAAAAGGTGCCATACACTGCAAGTCTAGATTCAGGCGATAGGAGCGTACAAAATCGATTGGAGTTGTTCGTTTCTGCATCTAACAAAGCTATGCAAGCAATTGGAGTTAATGGGGATTCAGGTAATTTGAGCGCCAAAATTTCAAAATCAAAAATAAAAATTTAGGCAATCGTTTTTGAATAAATTTATCGCGTTTGACATTAATATCCATCTACACTATAGTGAACAGCTTGGTATCTGTTGGGGCCATGCTTCACCTCGAGGTTGGTAACAAAGACAATGCTGACAGACTGTTAGTATATAGTATTGTACCTATACCCAACGATGGATGATGCATGGATGGGGCAGACATCCATGCCCAAGTGCATTAGTGGGGCTGGATAGCCGCTGTCGGAAAGCTTGGGCACCCAAGTCGCTAAGCATTTATTTGCCATTGCAGGTCATGCAAGAATCACGATTCCACTAGACCTGCATGCCCTTGAATCATTACTGCTTATTTATTATGCCTAGATTTTTTTTATCATACTCACTGTTGTTTATACTTCCTATTGCAGGGTAAGCAAAGTATTAAATGTGATGAAAATAAGGCAAATTGCTAAACCTCGATTCCCAAGGTTGACACGAGATCAAGCAACATGGAATTCTCATTACGAATGGCCATATAGATCTGATTTTCATAAGATGTCACCACCCACCACAGTGAATATATCTATAGATATTTAATTAGTGCGCCCATGACTGCCATTTAATGCTGTACAGATTAAGGTTAATGCTACACCAACTCTAATCATACGACTAGCCTGCAGGTATGTCCATACCTGCATACAAAAAATTACATGTTCATCCATTGGCAATCACACAATACCTACACTGCTACAAGATGTGGAGAAGCAAGTTGTGTTGACTTGTCACGCTTTTAAGAGGCCCTTCCTTGGGTATCTAGATTTGCATGCTTGGGTATCCTAGAAATGGAAACCCTTTTTAATGTAGTTGTTATCCATCCCTATCCTCATGGCTTTTGATAATTGTTTGAGAGTGGGTTGTAGAATAGGAATTAACTCTTTCAAGGATCACTGGCCTCAAGTGGAAATTAAATGAGATTTATGTTCATTGTTGGTTTTCTTCACACAAGATTTAAAGTGCAGAGAGAAGTTCAATCGGATCCGAGCCCCTTATTTGAGCTATGAGTCTCCCAATTCAGGTTAATAGTAATCAACAAGGAAAATGATATAGAGCAACTGTTTAGGCCTAAGTATACTTTATTGAATTTTGTACATAAGTATTTGTAAATGTTATGGCGATCAGAAGAGGTTCTTGCAATTACTTATCTGTGAAGGACACTTTTTTAGATATGATTTGATGGGTGCCTTGACCCTCTTTGAACGCTTAGTTGGGCATGACTAAGGAGATAGCAAGGACTATCCTATCAATATGGTTGGCTTAAACATCACACACTAAGCTTTGACCGCTTAGGTGGATGTGGGCCCATTCTTTTTACTAACGTCCATTCCCATCCGCTTCCGTTCAAAAAATAATCGCCGTTAACATTTGAATTTGAACGCTATTCCCGCGCGTTGGATTGCATAAAACAAACCGAATGGAAAAGAGGACTCTCATCTTACCTCGTCGCTGAGGTATTTTCCTGGCCTTTCTTGCTATATGCAAATGGTTTCTGCAGCAAGTAGAAGACATGGGCGTCCTCACGATGCAGCGCAACAAACAGATTTTCATCCTGATTCGTTTTATTTGCCAGCGTACTCCTCGCCTGTGTCAATATGGTCTCAGAGCGGAAATGAGCAGCCCGACTTCACCTTGGAGAACAGTTATTATGCTAAGTTGAAATCAGTGTGTTCGCAATCAGGAGGAGATAATAATCTATCGCGGTTGGATGCAGTCACTCCTATCGAATTCGACAACTACTATTTCAAGCCATTGATGAACAACAGAGGGCTTCTGAATTCTGACGAGGGGTTGTTTAGTAAGTGGCGAGAAAAAACAATGGAGACGATGAAATTATGTGCAGAACAGGAGGTGTTTCTGAAGCAATTTGTGGAGTCAATGATTAAGCTGAGAAACATCAGTCTCCTCACGGGTAGTCGAGGGCAGATCAGGGTCAACTATCCCTCTGTACTGTAGCATTCTATTGAAACCCACTTCGTAATGCTTTCCCGCCATGAATGAGTAAGAGGTCTAAGTATGAGTTTATTTTTTCTGTTTCAGCGGAGTATATGCTACCTAATATTTCTCATGTCTTTGTCCACTAAAATAATAATTTGTGTTTTCCAATGAATTTTTTTATTAAAATTCTCCCTTTCTCTATTTACATTTTTGTAAATTATGAACATGAAGTTTTGTCACTTCATAAAAAATGAATGAATGAATTTTCGTTATATTATTTGAAATTTTTAAAATAATATTAAATTTTAAGTATGTTAAAATAAGTTGATTAAGATATTTTATTTGTCCATCATATTTTAGAGTTGTAATTAATTTGTATTTTAATATAAAATTGTTGGAGAGTTTATCTTCAAAAAAAATTATGTTTAAATCATCAAAGTTGACTTAGTTATTAACAAACTTATAATATTTTAAAAATATATAAATCTTTATGAGATGTCTCAAATATGACTTATTGCATTATAAAGAAAATATTAGCTCATTGAGGCAATAAGGTCAATAATAAGAGGTGGTAGAAGGATCTAATATAACCTAGACTAGAGAATCTACTAAAAATGACATAATCTAACAATCCAAACTTGATTAGCACATACAAAATTTCATATGGAAGAAAAAATTAAATGTTTTTTTTTTTTTTATAAATAAACTCTCTATAATAGAATACAACTTTCTTATAGAAATACATTGTGTTTTGAGGACCATAAGATTTTTTTTGTAGCCTATAGCTTATCACTTAAAACCTATCCTTCAAGAAAGCCTTCTTCTTAGATAGATTAGGCCCTTTTATTAGTTTTCTTTTATTTGTCCTTATTCATTCTCTTACTCTATTCTTTTTTTACATCACTTTATATGCATCTCCTTCATTGATCCTATTCTTTCTTTTTATCCAACACTAAAGTTGTCAATCCACAACCTACAAGTAACTTCCATGGATAAGAAAACCCTTATTCTTTCTTTTGCAAGTCATGTCACTAACCAATATCTCCTTAGTACACAACCCTTAGCAAAGAAACACACACCTTGATTTCAAACAATTAAGAAGGAACACCAAACACACACATTGCCAAAGGAAAATAGCAAGAAAATATCTAGCTAAGAAAAGTTGATTCAAGAAAATACTAGGTTAAATGCCACACACAATATGAATGTGAAAAGTTGTAGCAAGAAATGATGTTAGCTTGCCAAAACAACACAACCCTCCAAATCAGCTAACACTTGAATATAAAAGTGTTTGTATTAGACCATAGCAAATCTTCACATATCAATTTAGGCACTTGTGAAAACTTGACCCAATGACTTCAAGGTTAGAATAAGATAAAAAATTCCTTTAACTAGCAAGACAATCATTGGAGGTTAACAAAAAAGAAAATAAAATGATAAGGTTTGTAAGAGATCGTGATATTTATAAGTGATTATATTGAATAAATCAATGATAATCGAGTCATCCATTTTTTTCACATATAACTTATGTCATAAACATTTGTACTAGGCTTTATAGTACCCTATCACCAAGGTAATTCATTTATAAACACACACCTAGTTGGCTTGCAACATGAGACATAGCTCCTACAACATAATATATAGTCCTTGTAGCTTTGTACATAGATTTCATATCATATTTATTGAAACAAGCTATTTTAACTAAATATTGATCTATAATAGCTTCATTTAGGATTGAAGCAACTTGAAATATGTTGTAACTTATAGATTAAAATGGTCTTGATAATATAAAATCCTTGCATCCATATTATAGAATTAGTTAAAAAAATAACTTTATAAGAACCACCCAACAAAAATCACAAAAAACTAAAGCAAGAAATTAAAAAACAAAAATTCCTATTTATTTTGGTAACATAAGATTTTCTTATGGACTCAAATGCTCCTACATCATATGTTCCAAGTCAGAGAAATATACCATGAGTTAAGGCTTGTGAAAATTTTACAAAATATAAGCCTAATACTCCATGCTCATCCACCACATATACACTCATCTATATTATGTCATCTATCACTCATCCATATTAGCTCTTTTCCCTTAATATTTTTTTCTCAATTAGGAATCTATCACTACCTCAAATTCATTGTATTATCTCTTTGGAAATAAATGTACACATTCTTTTGTTAGAAAAATCGAAGTTATTCATTTCTCTTCACTTATTTAATCTTCATAGTAATGGAACAAATCATCAGTTCATCAAAATTTAAGGAAATGTCAACTCCTAAAAATTCAATCATATAATAATTTGATGTAAACTTCCTTGAGATATTACATTAATTTCAACATGTTGTAAGTTCCTTGAGGAAACCTCTCTTTCTACAGACTAGCTAAAAATAAGTCTCCTACAAAAAATTCCTACTCTCATCCTCTTGAGATTAGGATGTGTAATTTCCACCTCAATAGCTCTCACCTCATCTTAGTGATGTAAGACCAAAAGATTTTTTTCCTTATTTTTTTTATCAATTTTAAAATTTCATTCTTTATTGCAATTACCAATGATGTTTTTTTAGATTAACATCGAGGTTTATTGATCACGTATTTGGATGTGTGTGTATATTTAATATGTTCAAATGCATGTTATATTCCAGTACTATTATTGTACTTGACATGATGTTTAGGAGGATTTTCATAAGGGTGTGTGGATTATATGCATGGATTTACATACATATGGGGATTTATAAATTATTTCAAACACAATTCTAAACTTAGGTAAAATACAAGATGAATGACACCTCTTTTAAAAGGAAATTAATTTGTAAGAAAAATTAATGACCTTTTATTTTATTATTCCAATCAAGTGCCTAAGGATTTGGAATTATTTGCAATATTGAAGGGTTAATTTTCACATATATGATCAATATTTTAGATTTAGAAATATATTAGAAAATTGATCCTAACAATTAATGTTATAAAATGTAGAATTTCAACTCATAACCAACATTAAGATAGCTTGTAAACATGAAATATTATCCTTAAAATATTAATATGCAAGTTTGGAAATCCTAATCTAATTCTAAACTAATTTGTTCTAAAAGTAAAATATAATCAATAGTGAGGAAAAGAGAGGCTTTAGAGAAAACAAATTGAAAAATATAATATTTCTTCCAAATATAAGTTGATGTAGTTGCTATGACCCCATAATGACAATCTTGAAATGAATATATGATATCTTTTACTTGTGAGTATATTTTGGATACTAGATGACAATATGATAGTTCCATATCTAATAATCGTCCTATTTTAAATGATATAGCAATATTATGATCCATTCTTCATTATCCTATATAATAGTGTTGGTGTTTGACACTTATGATTTCTCCTACTACATTTAGGAATGACTCGCCATAAGATACAAAAAGATAAATCTCACATTATGTTGTTGATACTACTAATTAAAATAGTAATCCTTCTCTTACTATCTTAGGTTATTGCTAATGTTTCTAATGATTACAATAATGTGACAAGTAAAGATATTTGGGTTAGGCCTATGTAATGTCCTCATTCAATATTCATGACCTACTAATGAAATATTATGACATGGTTAACTTTTTGTAATGACAGGTTAATAGGTTGATAAATTGATCCATGACTATCATCATACATACAACAATTATTTTGACTCTTGAGTAAGTTTTTGTTTGATTTGCATATACCCATTTCTATTATTCTAAAAACCCCTACCCACTATATTATATGATTGGTTTGAAATAAGCAATAATCCACTTTCATGCTTGAAGAATAGGGCTAGGATAATTTAAAGTGACTAACCTTTACCCACAAACATCGCATCCCTCCTTATGGTTGACATAAGCCTTAAGTAGCAATGCCTAGCTTTAGTTGATAGGATCTTAGCAATAGACAACAGCCTTGAATAAAATATTCTAGCCATGAATTTTTTAATTTATTAATATGATTCTTGCACAAGTTACCCATGTTTCTAAAAAATCTAAATCAAATGCATACAACTCTCTCATGGAGACAAACCCAACTAGTTTTACTCCCATTTAATTCATTAAAAGATAACTTAGATAATTAACATATTGACTACCCTATTTGATTTACCAATTTATTTACTAAATAAAATTAATAGATTAAAATAAATGCAACACTCTTCAAGTTATTTTTAATAAATTTTTATATTGGTTGTTAATAAATTACAATGCAAGATGATCCATGTATGGGTAGAGAATCGTGCCCCCAATTCTTTGGTGCTTGACCAATAGCATAAAATTCTTGGTTAGAAAAAAAATACTTCCTTTTAGATTATTTTATATTTTCAATAAAATAAGTAACACAAGCTTACCCTTTTGGCTAAAAAACCTCATACCATCATCCTACTTACATCACATTCCACTTGAAACATCTTACTAAAATTTGGTAGTGTCAAAACCAGTTGATTTATCATGTTTTCTTTCAAATTTGGAAAAAATAATAAGGAGGTTTTTTTTCTTCACATAGGATAGGTCCATGATGCCTACAAATATAAATAATTCATTAAATCCTTTAATACACCTTCTTTAATGAAAATTTTAAACTTTTCTAGCCTCATCAAGTCGCTAGTTTGAACTTCATACATGCAAATTATTGTGCTAAATATGATCAAATAATTCTTCTTTATATTAATGATCGTTATAGTAATAATTTGGTGTAGACCCACTACCATCAAGAATGTTGAACTCCATTTCATTCCTAATCCTATGACATTCCTACAAATATTTTTACTATAGATAATTCAATACAAGGTATACATTTATCATTGTTGATTTGACCTTGGCTTCAAAGGGTGGAATATATCCCATATACACTCTTTGACAAGTTTTTTTCCTTCACTTAGAATAGGTCCATGACAATAATGGTTATCAATATTCCATGAAATCCTCTCATGTACCTTCTATAAGGAACTTTTCAAAATTTTCTAGCCTTATCAAGTCACTAATTTGATCTTCATGTGCAAATTGCTTTGATAAACATGATCAAATTCCTCATCCTTATAAATGGTACTAATTTGGTGCACACCAGCCATTCTAAATCCTAAACCATTCCTACAAATATTTTCATCATATAAATGGATACTAGGTATGGCATTATCATAGGAAGACCTTGGGTTCAAGGGATGAAATCTATCCCACATACATTATTTGAGGAGGTTATTTTTATACACTTAAGTAGGTCCATGATACTAATAGATATCAATAAGGAAATTTTCAAAATTTTCTAGCCTTATCAAGTCACTAGTTTGATCTTCATGTACTAATTGTTGTGACAAACATGATCAAATCTATCTTCCTTATATTGAGGATCATTGTGGTACTAATTCAAATTATGCACACCTACTACCATCAACAAGGTGGATATTCATATCATTCCAAATCCTAAATTATTAATACTACTTGATTTTCATCATAGACAAGGATACTAGGTATAACATTATCATAGGATGTCCTTGGGTTCAAAGGATGAAATCCATCCCATATACACTCTTTGACAAGATTTTTTTCTTCACCTAAGATAGGTCCATGATACTAATAGATATAAATATTCTATTAAATCATCTCATGTACCTTATTTGACGAACTTTCCAAAGTGTTATAGCCTTATCAAGTCACTAATTTGATCTTCATGTGTATTTTATGTGATAAATGTTATCAAAGACCTCTTCCTTATATTGTTAGTCATAATGTTACTACACTAGTGCACACCTACTAGCATCAAGAAGGTGGACCTTAATGTCATTCCCAATTCTAAACCATTATTACAAATATTTTCATAATAGACAATGATACTAGGTATAATAAATGATCATAGGATGACCTTGGTTTCAAAGGATGAAATCTATCCCATATATAATATTTGAGGAGTTTTATTTTCTTCACTTATTATATATCCATGATAACAATGGGTATCAATACCATTAAATC
>VDFB02306207.1:0-11492 GCA_007258455.2 Sequoia sempervirens
AGAAAATTAGCAATTTGAACTAATGTTCAAGTTAAAAAATTGCGGAAAATCAAGCTTAATAAAATTCAACTCGAGGAAATTATATGAAAACGATCCAGATACTGAGACTTGCCAAATTCGCCAATTTCAGGAACATGCACAATGTATATTATGAGAAATCTGAGATTTAAAGGATGCAAAAGACGTTTTTTGATGTCTTCTTCTATGAAAATCGCCCAAGATTTCTTTGAATTACTGATAATTGTGAACTTGAATCTGCAAAAAGATATGTTAGATGAAATCGCCCCTGTGAATTGATGAAGATTTCACTTCTGAACTGGAAGAATTCGCTTTGGAATTGAAAACCACGAATTGCTCCTCTTGAAATTTGCGCCTTTTTAATGAAAGAAATTCGAATTTCCTTGAAGAAAATACGAATTTGTATGAATTTGAGGTTTCGCCTTTTGATTGTTAAATACGCCTTTGAGATTCAATTCGCCTTTGAAACCTCTGAAGAACTGCGAATTGTTTTGGAAAATTGAATATGCCTTTGAAATTTGCGAATTGCCTTGAAGATGTGCGCCACTTAGCTCTTCTGAAGAAATACGAATTTTCTTTGAATTTACTTTGAATTTATAAAATTCAATTTTTCCCTTTGAAGATAATGAATTTACCTTAGAAAAAATACGATTTCCACTTAAGATTAATTTGCTCTTGAGAAATACGAGTTTTCTTTGAAAGCTTTGTGAATAACAATGAAGATGGCGCTACATATAAATAAGAATAAATTCGCACCACTTAGCAACTGCAAGATTTCATAAACCCTAACCAGAATAGAAAGCCTCTGATTGGTTGCCTTTCAGTTCGACTGCCACTGTCTGAAGTTCAAATTTGAAAATAATAATAAAATAATTATTATCATGTAATGGCGCCAAAAATAGAAACACCATCTAAAAATAGACATATTCTGAACTTCAGTTGACAAACTGGTTGAAGCTCTGAGATTCATCGTCATGCTTCCACGACTTCGAAAAGTCATCATATGAGCAAATTGGCGTCCATTTGCTCAAGATACTTCATTTTTAATTAAATCCCTATTTTATAGTCGACAAAGACTGCCGACCGCCAACTGACATCGGGTTTGACCTAAAAGATGCTGAGATCGATCCGCAGATAATCAACTGAAGCTCATCAACAATACAAACAAGTCTCACTGAGGACACAACTGCAAAATCCATCAAGTTAACCCTTGAAAAAATTAGGCGACTTGATTAAATTGCTTTTACTTTGCTCCAGATATTTTCCTAAACCGCCATCCGATGCTTCAAACGGCCGCCGACGGGTGAACGGTGAACCTCGCTGGGATACCAGACGGCTCACGGCATGACTGGAGATATTCTGCATCCAGTGACTGCTTACACGACAGCTAAAAGCTGTGTTAAGGGCCTCAAAAAGAAAAGCGCCCCTGGCTTAAGGTTGCACTTTGGACATTTCAACGAAAAACAAACGTCGTCAAAACACCCTACTTTGACAGCTGATATCTGGAGTTGGGATGACCTGATTCAAGCGTTATCTGTTTTAACGGACAGCCAGGAGGGCTTTTAAGAGAAGTCACTGGAGGTGTCGAGGCAAGAAAACTGCTTCTAAGACCTCAAATTCTCCAGTGCGTATTTTTAATATGTTTACCGCTCCCAGACTTAGCCATTTTCTGGACGTTTTCGGACATCTTTACTTTGTAATATGACACCAAAGACCTCGCACGCACGAGCGACTGCCAAATGCTGAAGGCTGACGGCTATGCTCGTTGGAAAGATAAATTGATTACGCCCAATAGTCGCGGAAGACTTCAACGCCAACGGGCTCATCTCCGCTCAAGGCTAGGGCGCTTCTTAAGACCATGAAAAATACACCAAAACCATTTGCTGGTTCGCCTCTAAAATTACGCAGCTTAGTAGAGAATCGCCAATGAACGCTTGGACGAATAAGTTTAATGATGCTATGAGTTAGCTAGTATATCATCGATGTCGTGAAGACTCTGTCTGCAAATTCTGGCATCTGAGGGGTCCTTTAGGCCAGCGCCCCTAGCTTGTACTTGCACTGGGCATAAACGGAGAAGCTCAAAAACATGAAAACTCCATTTTAAGCTGTTCTTCGGACGTCTGCCGCCTGAACTCTGAGAGTCGGATGACTATGCTTGATATCTCGTCGGATAAGCAGACTAGCTGTGAACAAATTGACTGCCTTCGGCATCGAAACTGACGAGATTTACCCTTGCCTTGAAATGGGCTACCAAAGGAGGCGCTGTCTCTAAAAGAGCACAATATTTCCATCTCCTCAAAATTTAGGATTTAAACTTCTATCGCCAATAACCTGAGGTCTTTACGTCCGCCGATAGCTCCATCGACAGCCGCCGACTCAAGAGATTGATGTTTCAGCACTGCACAAGATCTTGACCTCCAAAAATCGGCTTCTCGGTTATACTTGCACTTTGAGGCTTTTCCTCTGAAAAATCTCCATGATTTGATCACTGAAAACTCTGTCTCGATCATTGAAATGACCGTCTGCAATATGAAATGCCGTCGTGAGATGCTCCTTCATCGTGAAAATCTTCATTTTGAGTCTCTTCTTCAGGTTCTGACCAATATAACTGACTTTGACTGACAAATATTGACAAAAACTCCATGCTTGACATTGCCCAAAAAACGGTATTTTACAACATTTTAGCAAGGTTTAGACTTTTAAAATGCAAAATGCCTTAATGAAGCAAAAAATTTGGTTTGGGTACAACATTAGGCTCCGTCTGGTGACCATGTCGGATACCTACGGCATAGGAGAACCTAAGAATCTCAGTGTTAAGTAGACCAGTGACTTATAATTGGGCATTGGAGTCAGGACTTTCCCTATTTCACCTAAAAACTTTGGAGTTTCCTAAAAACTTAACCTAGAAATCACCTAAAACAAGACTACTTAAATCACCTAAAACACGACAAAACGTCACGAAACGGGGAAATACAATACGACATTACGATAAAGCATAAAAATTACTTACAAAATATTTACAATGTTACTCCTCCCCCGGAGGGTTGAAGTGCTTAAGATATTGCCCGCTATAAGGAAGCGGGAAGAGCCTTCCATCTTGATGTGAAAGAATATAAGTATTCTCTCCGGCTGATTCGTGAATCTGGAAGGGCCCTAACCATAAGGAATCAAATTTTCCATGCATTCCTTTTGGCTCATGCCTCTTGTCCCACAAAAGGACTTGATCTCCGACTTGAAAGTCTCTGTAACGAGCTTTCTTATCAAAAATTTTCTTCACTCTTTCTTGATGCTGAGTGATTTTATCAACAACCTCCGTCCTTTCTTCTTGAAGTTTCATCAGGAGCAAAATCCTCTTCTGAATAGGATCATTAAATTCTTCATCTTCTACTGCTGATGCTAACTGTAAAGCAGACAACTCCAATGTAATGGGCAGAATAGCTTCTGTGCCATACAAAAGTATAAAAGGCGAGGTGCCAATAGCTCTCTTAGGAGTTATACGATCAGCCCAAAGAGCGTCGTACAACTTAGTATGCCAAGCTCGCTGATTTGACTCAACCAACTTGCGTATAATTGTGACAATGTTCTTATTAGATGATTCGGCTTGTCCATTACCCTGAGGGTAATAATCTGATGAATGAGACAACATGATGCCGTGATCAAAACAAACACTTAAAATCTCCTCTGACGAGAAGCAAGTAGCATTATCAGTCACAATTTTGCGAGGAACTCCGAAGCGAGAAATAATATTCTCCTTAAGAAAACTGCAAACCACTTCGGACGTAGCTCGTTTGGTAGGAATTGCCTCAACCCACTTTGTAAAATAATCTGTCGCTGTAAGGACATAAACATGCCCCTTGCTGGAACTTGGGTTGACGGGACCTACAAAATCAATACCCCACTGCTGAAATGGAGCATCAATGATAACTGGCCTGAGAGGAAAGGATGCCAATTTCACTTTACCAGCAAACTGCTGACATAACTGACATTTGTACACCCAATCATATGCGTCACGAAACATAGTTGGCCAATAGAACTGTGCTCGTAAGATCTTGAATGCAGTAACCCTCGATGAAAAGTGTCCTCCGCACGCTTGATTATGAAAAGCCTCTAACAACCTTCGCTGCTGATCTTTTCCGACACATAATAGGAAAGTTCCGTCAAGGCCACGCTTGTACAGAACGTTATTAACTAGCACAAAATTCTGTGCTTTCAATTTCAATGTTCTTTTCTGCTGTTTGTCCATGTGACGTGGACATTCTCCATATGCTGAATAATACCAAAGAGGTGTGTACCATTCTTCCGCAGAATTAACTAATAAGACCAAAGGTAGGTCTTCTTCAACTTCTTGATCTGAAACAATTCCACTATTGCTCTTGAACTTGCGATCTCCATCTTCCGCCAATAACCTGCAAAGACCTTGCCCGCGAACAAGCTTGGTTGGTTTGATCTCCAGATCATATTCTTGAACTCTCGCGATCCAATTTCCTCTTTTCGTGCCCATCTCCTGCTGAGTAAGCACACTTTTTACTGCTGGATCGGTGACATACACCGTAGTATGTGAATTCAAAAGATAAAATCTGAAATTCTTGACAGCTCTGACGACAGCATAAGCGTTCTTCTCGATCTGGGAATAACGCATCTCAGCATCTTTGAAATTAGCACTCATAAAAGCAATAGGAGATTCACCCTCCTCACTGAGTTGCTGTGTCAAAATGGCAGACAATGAATGTTCTGACGCATAACAATAAAGAATGAAATCCTTCTGAAAGTTAGGCCGAACTAACACTGGTGCATTAGCAATAGCTTCTTTTATCTTATTAAAGGCCTGCTTGCCTTCGTCCGTCCACACGAATGTAGACGTCTTCTTCATCATTGCTGAAATCTCCTTGTCAGCTCTGAGAAATCAGGTACAAATCTTCGGATAAAGTTAACTTTACCGAAAAAGGAATGCACCTGCGTTTTGCTTGTAGGGAGAGATAGGTTTCTGATTGAATCCACCCGATTCGGATCTATTCTAGTACCTTCTTTGGAAACGATATGACCAAGTAACTTGCCCTCCGTAACCGCAAAGATTGACTTCTTTGGATTCAAAGATATTTTATGATACCTACATCTCTCGAACACTTTCACGAGGTGTGAAAAGTGATCACTCCGTTTATCTGAAAAAACGGTTAAGTCATCAAGATAGACGACTATGATCTTATTCCTAAGATCCCCAAACGCTAAATCCATGGCTCTCTGAAAAGTAGCACCGGCGTTGATAAGGCCGAAAGGCATCCTCTCATATGCAAACGTTCCCCACGGCGTGGTGAAAGCTGTTTTGATTTGATCCTCCTCAGCCACTGCAATCTGATTGTAACCAGAAAAACCATCAAGAAGTGATAGCATTTCCGATCCGGTAACTGTCTGCAATGTATGCTCCATGATCGGTAAGGGATAATTGTCCTTCAAGGACGATTGATTTAAGTTCCTGAAATCAACGCAAATTCTGATTTCTCCATTCTTTTTGCGCACAGGAACGATGTTTGACACCCAGGTGGAGTGATGAATAGGAAAAATTATTCTAGAATCCACCATCTTCTGAATTTCCGCATAGATAGTATCTTGAATTCGCGGATTGTAATGTCTTTGTTTCTGCCTGAAAGGCTGCACTTCAGACTTCAGCGGAATTGTGTGAGACAATTCAACGGGTGTGAAGACCTTTAGATCTTCATATGACCAGGCAAAAACATCCTTGTACTGCTTGAACAAGGCGATAAACCTCTCAGTCTCGTCCGGAGTACAACACGTACCCAAATTCACAAGCCGAGGCTTGTCTTCAGTACCTATGTTGACTTGACTGTATTCTGACGAAGTATTCACCCCTGACCTCTTCTGATCTTGGATGTAACGATCATGCCTGTCAAAAATATCCTCTAAGGATACAAAACCTTTAGGAATCTGATTTCCTTTCAATTGTATGATTCCAGATTCTATAACCTCAGATTCTTCAGTAATTGACTCTTTGCAAGGATTTGAGCTCCCTTCAAAGAACAATTCTTTGTAGTTGTCTCCCATGACGAGAAATTCTTTGATATCTTCATCATCACTGAAGACTTGCCAGTTGTCTGAATTATCAGGAACAGCTGGTCTGTAAATTAACTCAATAGCAAATGAATTCTGACGAAAATCAGAATTAGGCATAAAAAGAGCGGCTGAAACTGCAAGCGCATCAGCTTTGCTATTGTTCATTCTTGAAATGTATTTGATATTAAATGCATCGAACCATTCGATTGCATTCCATACTCTCTGCCTATAGTTTTGGCGACGATTCTTTCTAACTTGAAATTGATCTCTGACCTGCTTTACGATCAGCTCTGCATCTCCTTCAACTTGAAGCAGCTTGATCCCCATATCCTTTGCGTTTTTGAGACCTAACAAAAGCGCCTCATATTCTGCAGTATTATTAGTGCAATCAAATTGCAACCTATATGCAAAAGGATATAAACGACCTTCGGGAGAGATAATCACTACTCCCGCTCCGGAACCTGAAGTCGAACAACTGCCATCAAACTGCATCGTCCACACTTTTGATTCTTCATCTGGTAATTCGGTGGAAAGTGCAAAATTCTGACAATCATCTGTCACTTCAGACACCATAGCGTATGTGCCTGGACCCGTGTCTTGATACAACACTTGAGCATGTGGGTCCTGGGACTTTACCACTGTAAACTTTGATTTGGTTTCCGGTTCTAATTTGAAAGTACCTTTCTTCAATGGAATTGTCGCGAACGACCAATCCATCTGTATTTCTCCTCCAAGATCCTTGCAAAAACTTCTACTAAGTAACATCCCGTAACTGGTAGGAATATCAGCTACAAGGATAGTCATCATAATCTTCTTCTCTAGACAAGACGCTAGCCTCACTTGCGCATCTTTGAGTTGACCAACTAACGGCACCGGTTTGGACTCAAGTGAATAACACTTTTCCTGAGTCGGGGTACACGAAAGTCCCAACGCATTCATAATTTGTAAGGGCATTACGTTGTCCGAAGCTCCACTGTCAATTATGCAATTGCTCAGCTTGAAACCTCCTATATATAGAGATATATAAAACGGCCTCGGCTTCTCTTCTGCAGGAATTGAGGATTGTAACAATGTCGGCTGAACGACATTCTTCTTCTTAAGAACGTTCAAGATCCTATCCAATTGCTCTGGATGATCTTGTAAATACTCCAGCTGAGATATCTGCACCTTAGTCTTCATCATGGAAGAAACAATGTCAAAGCTCGCTGAAGACGTATCTAAAGCTGCTGGCAAGATATTCTCTTGTGAAGGTTTTTGATTAGAAGTAGAAACTACTTCTTTTGCTTTCGCATTCAAATTCTGCTTTTCCTCTTCCTCCTTCTGTGCTTTGAAATGTTGAGCACGAGTGAACACAGGTGAGGTAATATTCTCATGATTCACTGCAAGAGAAAAACGGGATTCTTCTTCTTCTTCAATAACGGGTTCTCTAGCAAAATATCCTGTTGCGGAGTCGCCATCAAACTCGTCTGGCTGTGAAGAGACGACGTTTGAACTGGAAGGTATGAAGTCTGAACTAGGAGCGGAATCAGCAAATCCCATGAGCTGATTCATTCTTTGATTTTCCGGACAAGTAGACCCGGTGTGCTCTGCTGAATCATGGAACGTGCAAAAGACCGTAGCCTTTTCAGCTTCATTGTTTTGTCTCGGTTGTCCTTGCGGAAACTTCGACTTGAAATTATTGTACGGCTGAAAGTTATTCCTCCTCGGCTGATATGCTGGTTGAGATTGAAAAGGAGGTGAGGGCAAGGCTAATTGCCCTTGAGGTGGTGACTGCCGTTTTAGTATCGTCACCTCATTTGCTACCTTCTGTAGCAACGGATCGGCCGACGCTTGCACGAGCGGCCTGATCGAATCATCTTTCATCTTGCCGGTTGTAATCATGTTATCTTCAAGCTTGATTGCTTCCTCCTAAAGGTGTGTTAGATCATCTTCTTCGCTTATCTTCAAGAAAAAGGCAATTTCTGACGGCAATGCGTTGATGAAAGAACTCATCAAAATCTCATCAGATGGATTCAAAGTGTGAGAAAGACGTGTAACAAGGCGATTAAACCTTGCCACGAATTCTCTCATTGGTTCATGCTTCTCCATCTTCGAATTTGAGAGTTGTGCAAATAATCTGTGATTGTCTTCGGCAGGCTTGAATCTTGCCAAAAACTTCTCGCTCATGACAGCCCAACTTGTAATAATTCCTGGCTCAAGATTATTGAACCAATCTGCTGCGTTGTTCTCAAGAGTCTCCACGAAAAGACGAACGGCGATGTCCTCATGCGCAACATGCAAAACGGAACAAGCCGCCGTGAATGCTGATAAATGTTCATCTGGATGTTTTGAACCATCGCCATGAAATCTCGGGAAAAACTTGCGTGATCCCTTGGGCAATTCATGATGTCCTGGTAAAGCCAACGGTCCAATATTGTCGCCCCAAGGCAAAGGGGCTGGACGTCTTGCGTTTCTTCCATTACGACCGTTATGATTTTCACCATTGTTGTTGTTGTTAATACGATCACCCATCTCTGCTATCGGAGTGGGAGATTCTTCTTCTAAGATTTCTGACTCAGTAAACTGATCAGGAGCTTCTTCAAAAACAGGATCTGGCTGTATAGGAGGATTTCTTCTCCTTCTTCTGATGTAAACTTGATAAGCCAGGATGCTTAAGTCCACGCGGGAGGTGGCAAAACTGGTCTACACCTTTACTAGATCGCTTTCTTCTTCTTTATCGGAGTAATGTGCATTTCTCAATGAGATGGAATGTAGTTTGAAAATGAATGTGCGCCAAACTCATTAATATCTGTTTTGCTTTGATGAATACAAATTTGGGTTTTGATCTTGGTAGGACTTGAAATCTTTGGTGCAATCTTTGGAAGCGATGGGATGCGGTCGTCATAACGTGATGAAAAAAGCGTTCGACTTTTATGATTATTTCAAGCCTCTCATTACGGTGGCGCCCGAAAGAAGCCCCATTAGGCATAACAACTAACACCTCTAGAGTACAAGTTGTTATGAACAGCCTATGCACACTACGCAATGAGTGCTCTTCGAATTATTGAGGGGAAGCTCCCTCGATGTTCTTTGACAAATATGCTTTGTAAAGAAAAATAAGCTAAAACTACTTCCTGTCTTTTTGTTTCAGCTGCTAGAGGCACAAGACTTTCTTGAAAGAACTTTTACGTTGCAGCTGAGTTTTCTCTGGTTTTGCAAATCAACTAAACTACAACTTATATCTATCCAATCTCCTCAGGAAAACAGAGCAAGAGGAAACGGAGCAAGGTTTGACTATTTGACGATAAGTGGGTTTAGACTCTCTACTTGAGGGCAAGGTGGCACAACTATCATCTCAATCTAAACCAACTTATTGGGCACAACAGATTTAAGAATTTACTAAGACGATCTTACGAAACCCTAGGTGGTATAACACTTGATCGAATCAGCAAAGCCTTCACAAAACAGCCTTTATCTTTATAATCTCACGAAACCCTAGGTGGTATAACCTTCAATTATATTGATAAAGATTCACAAAACAGATTTATCGCTGCAACTTCTCGAAACCCTAGGTGGTATAACGATCGATCACAATGGTAAATTAACACAAAACAGCCTTATCACCTTAATCTTTTGGAACCCTAGGTGGTATAACAATTGATTGCAATGATAAAGATGTTCAAACAGATATATCTAATCTATGGAAAGAATTCAGCATCACAATCTTTCGAAACCCTATGTGGTATAACAATCAATTGCAATAGTGAAGACACATGAACAAATACGAAAAAGAGCAATATTGAGGGCAAGGTGGGCATAGCATATATTTCTCTCTCAAGCAAAAGTTATTTACAAATGAGCGTAAGCTCTTATTTATATACATCAAGGTGTAGGGAACCCTAAAATCACCTTGTGTTATCTATAGTTCCTGCAATGCATGCAAGCAATGCGCCCAACCCTAATTAAGCAAACTATACAGTTAACTGGGCAACTACCCTCAGTTTAATTGAAACATCTAATCTAAAATGGACAGTGTCTTGGTATACCCGTCCTTATTAAGACACAAGAAGTTAACTAGAAGACTATCATCAGTTAACGAAAACCTAATACAACTCCAAGTATGGCGATTCTAGAATAGGTATGCGTATGATGACAACCCGAGTTAAGCTGGAAAGGATAACATCCGGTTCTTTCATTAATAATAATCTATCCTAAAAAGGGGCTGAGATTCGTATGAGTGATCTGAGCAATCAACCCCTCAATAGAGATTGTTAGTATGTCACCCATTATGGGCGATGAGACTACAGCGAAGGATGCTATGTCGATGTAGCATATCCTCACCAGCTGTGATCTGAGACTGAAGTTCCCCTCTGCTTCTTGTTGCCTCGTCAAACAATGCTGACATGACTATAAACTGAGTAACCTTACAGCCAATGGTCTCCCCACTAAAAATGGTATGAATGAGTGCCTAAAGCTTTGACTGAACATCGGTAAGCTCAACATAGGCACCACCCTTGATCTAATACCGGCATGGTAAGCGAGATACAAGAGTCCTCACAAACCGGAGTGCACTGGTGACGTGCTCTCTACTCTCAGCCAACTCTGATGCTAAACTGTCTTCTATCTTCGCTCTGAAAACCAACTGTGTCTTCCAAGAGTAGATAGCCTCTCTGTCCTCTGCATCCGTGGCTGTGTCGTAAGCCAAACTCAGGTGAGCAATCAAAATTTCATCCCTGGGTTTGTTGATAGCCATATCCTGTTCCTCATCCTGAAGACGAATACGGAGCTCTCGTGCATTGTGCCGCAACTGATATAACTCTGTAAGCATAGTACGGCCTCTAGCAACGAAATCTTCCTCCCATTCCTCCAAACGCTTGCCATATGCAACTAAGTGATTGAGCTGACTTTGCTCCACTGGTGGCTCAAGCATCGGTGGGAGTGTGTTGATGGCTTCTGGTCTGTGCACAAGGCTAGAAATGTACTGACGAAGCTGTCTGATTTCAGCCTTGAGGGCTGCTTTGTCCTCTCCGTCCTTTAGTATTCTGTCCCTGGCACTATCTGTAGCAACTTGAAGAAGATCAACCTGAGTCTGGCGTGTGCTGCGACCAAGGTTGGCTGTGATAACTTCAAAATCCTGAGACTCTAAATCAGCCAAGCTCTTCCCCTGCGGAGGTACAGCAGTCTCGATAACAACCTCCATATCAGTGTTTCTCTCTACGTGAACCATGTTCTTAACTCTCTTATCTGGCGCATCTTGATAAATGTCATCGAAATCGGAATGATTGAGAACATAAGATGGCTGCCTCCTCTTCCTTCCTAGCTGAGTCTCGATCCAAGATGAATCTCTGCTAATGCTACTAGAAGGGTCTGCACCAGCGACAGGAGGTACTGATGAGAGTGAGTGTGTAGAAGACCCACGGCGAGGTGGA